>JAHDVE020009100.1:0-43089 GCA_022606495.2 Halesus radiatus
AAAATATTGAACTGAAAATGAACTCCATGGAAATACTCGTATATGGAATGGAATATAATCAAGAGAATCGTTCTATTAGATTTAACCAAAATTGATTTTCAAAACAGGAAGGGAACAGGAGAATTGATGAAAATAAAAGAAAAATATTATTTTGCTTTCCGACGTTCGATCAAAAAATACTTATGTTAATTCAAATCATATTATGTTGTTTTTCTAAAGAAAAATTATTTGTCGAACATTCATTTAATTACCGTTTACAAGGAATAATAATAGATTAAAAAAATGTATTTTCTGTTTTTTTTTCGGGACAAAAGATTGTTATTATCATAAGTGAACCTCGTTAGAATACGTTTGTAATAAGAAATTGTTTAAAAATAAGTTTCCAAGAATTGATGGTGAACTATTTTAATTTATATTATGAATACAATTCTCCTATTTTAGAACTCAAATTTGAAGGAGATATTCTGAGTATTTCTAAAACATTATTTATTACACACACTTTTTTAATTTATTTTTAGTTTGATTCGCAGATTTGACCTTAACCTTTTTTGTGTATTTTTCTCTTTCATATTTCATTTAAGATATGTTAATATTACGTTCAATGATAAAATATTACAATGAGATTTGTAAGGTTCAATAATTTGTTCCAATAAATTGAACTTTTTTTTCCAAAAATAAACAACAAAAATTGCTCATACACATGCTATAATCATTTCGTATGGCTGAAAGAATTAAACAGTTTCGATTGTAAATTCCTCTTTTTTCTCCTTAGCAGATAACAACTGGCCCATGTAATACAGACATGGCAGTTGATCACAGCTTTTTCCATCAGGGCGATTGTAAGCGGAGCTGTTGCCTCCGTTAAGTTAACGTAAGTAAATTTAAGGTTAGCTTTAAGTTGCTCTTTAGCCTTTCCATACAATGTTAAATATCGTGTCTCTCAGGCTCACTGTACCTGACGTGGTTGAACGAATTAATTATTGTAACAAATCATGAAGCTTTTATATGATGTTTTATTCCATTTAACGACTTAATTACGACTGTTTACTATTATGTAAGGTACAAATATATACCATGTTAAATACTGTGTCATTCAGAGGTTTACTGCAGCTGTCGTTTTTAAAAATGTAAGTTCTCACTGCTCCCTTCTAACCGGAGTCAGAGAGACAATGTCATCCCCAAATCGGGTGTGTTGTGAGGCTGAATGGTATAAACAGGGAAAGGAGATTGGGAAATGAATGTTAGGAAGTGCCTGGCTATTCAGATCTGGTCACTAAATATGGCCAAAGCTCTTCAAAGCAGTGTTTAGGTTCTGAAAGAAAGTCTTTCAGAATCAAAATTAGGTAGAGATTCAATTCCGTGACCTCGTAGTCTTGGATTCGTAGTCTTGGACCTTATCCTTCAACCATGGAGGCCGTCATGTACGAAACAATCAATTGAAACAATTTTAAGAAGTGTAATTTTATGTTATGTTCCAAATAATCCCTAGAACACTTTTGTACAAATTATGTACATAACTTTTTTTGCTTGCTAAAAACTTTGATACTTCACTTAATGAAACAAAAAAATACTTTAATGCTTATTAATTGCCCGTTTTAACAAGCAATATTTTAGTCAACTTTACTGTCCTCTCAAGGGTACTAGTTTACAAAGGCAGAAAAAAGTTTAACTGCTGTAAAATTACTCTACTAAATAGGTAATTACTTTCTGGGTGCGATCTTCCGAGATTAAAATGAATATTCGCATTTTTAGATATCTCAACCCTAAGCAATGAAGGATTTTTTATATTTCAAATATCTCACTCTGCTCAAGAGTTTTGAACCTACAGATTATGTTTACATAAGGCGACGAATGTATCGAGATATTATGTGAATTATCAATACACTTTTATGCTGTTATGGAACACAAATAGCAAAGAACGAACTGAGATAAATAGTTGTTATTTTTACTTATTACTGCATACATATTTTTTAAACAATTTAATAACTTCAGTTTATTGGAATAACTTATTGGCGTTTATGTGCGTTCTAATTGTAATACTTAATCATCGGAGACAGGATATTAACAAATTTTAAATGAAATATAAAACAGAAAAAAAGACAGTGAAAAAAATATATCAGTCGCATTTGGGAATCGATCCCGGGACCTTTGTCATACCGGGACAAAGCTCTAGTCACTGAGTTGGGGAGACCTTAACGTTATTTTCATCGACGGATTACTTCAAATTTAAGACTTGCACCAATATAACCTATCCTTAATTAATTCCCATATTATTGGGAGTTCCAGGATATATTTTATGATCTAGATAATGTATCGGATATATGTATCTGATTTATATTTACATGGGACTTCTACTGACTTTTCTACAAATTTATTAGAATAACTTGTTGAAGTTCATATAAATCATTGTAATATTTAATCATTGAAGAAGATAATATAAATAAATCTCAAATGAAATATAAAACAGAAAAAAACACAAACCCCTTATCCTGTTAAGACAGAGGAGCTGGGTTCGATTCCCAGATGCACCTGATTCCTTTTTTTATTTTCTGTATGTTTTTCTGTTTTACATTTCATTTGAGATTTGTTCATATTATCTTCTTTAACGATTAAATATTAACTAGGTTTTGCCTATTGCTGTCCTGCAATCGGTTGTGAGTAGTTGTGTATGTGTGTTTAAATGTGGATGAAGCAAGGAGTGTGTGTATTGGAAATAATTTTTAAAACGAATATTTGGAAAACTATTTATACTCTCCCTCCTACCCCTACTCCAACTCCTACCCCTATCCCTACTCCTACTCATACTCCCACTAATACTTCTACTCATACTCCTACTAATACTTCTACTCCTACTTCCACTCCTACTCTTACTCCTACTCCTACTCCTACTCCTACTCCTACCCCACTCCCACCCGATCTCCCTACCCCTACCCCATTCTACCTACCCTACCCTACCCTACTCCTACTCCTACCTCCTACCCTACTCCTACTCCCACTCCTACCCTACCCTACCCTACTCCTACTCCTACTCCTACTCCTACTCCCACCTCTACTCCCACTCCTACCCTACTCCCATCCTACCCCACCCTTACCCTACCCTACCCTACCCCTACCCTTACCCTACCCCTACTCCTGCTCCCACCCTACCCTACCCTACCCTACCCTACCCTACCCTACCCTACTCCTACTTCCTACTCCTACTCCTACCCTACTCCCAATTCACCTCCTACCCTACCCTACTCCTACCTCTACTCCTACTCCTACTCCTACTCCTACTCCTACTTTTTTTTTTGTCGATTTACAGGAAACATTATGTTCAATAAAAATTTTTAAACGATTTTAAAACAGTAAAATTGTGCTTTATACCTTTTTATGCATGGCAACTATTTCACTTTCCGAAGACATTGTCATACTATCCGAAAATTCTTTGTAAAGATCAACAATGCATTCGGATGGTGAGAGGGTTGTTACAAGTTAAAAAGTGATATAAACTTACGGTCAATACAATATCGCAGTAAGTACTAAAATTCCATTACCGAACAAAGCAATCACTTTGTGACTTGATATACGTAAATGAAAAAAGTCTTTGTTTTTAACCATTTTAATAAATTTATACATTTATCTACCGGTTTCGGTTGATCAGTTTATATGGTTACGGTCCTGAAGAAGATTGACATTAAATGTATAAATTTAATATGGTGGCTTAAATCAAAGATTTTTACTTAAATAATAAATAATATTTCACTTAAATAAAGCAATAATCTCGTGACCATGTCTGACCGACTGTATTTAGTACATTTTTCAAAGTGTAAATATTTACTTAGTACAAAAGGAAGCGCGGTAAAGATGGAAATATTATTTATGTCCCTTTCTAGGTGTGGATGAAGTTCCCGCAGTCACTAAATATACGACTTTCAAAAATAAAAATAAACAACGGTGTCATGTATGGGAGGCGGCTGAAATCCCAAAACAGGCAAAAAGAAAAGGGAATTATTTAACGTTGCGGTTTTCGAAACACATTCGGTTAAAGGGGAGACTTAAAAAATCGACTATCCCGGCGCTCGTGGAGAAATTTACATAGGACATCCTTCCAACGAAAAGAGGGTAGGATCGGTAAACAAGGTTTGCCATCACCTCGACAAAGGGTCCTGGTTTTTTTAAATAATGGCACTCTAGCCGGGGAATGAGTCGCCCGCAATTGTTACAGTATTAAAGGTGCTTGACAATAAAACACAGGTATCTACCTACCATATATATAGTACCTACACACTTTCTGCAATTGAACCTTTTTGCCCAACACAATGGACCCAATGAGCTTTTTACACGACTTTTTTTTTCGTACATGTTCCATACAGGTCGTCTTTCCATATATGGTTACTGTGTGAAAAATCGTGCTTGTTCTATTTTCGTCAATTATGGCGCGCATTACTTAACAGCTTTCATCGTTTTATGTAATTATTATTTTACGTATTAAGTAGAAATCTTTTGTGTTTATTTCGATATATGTACATATAAAACATTGTTAATTGGTATACTGTACTGTAAAACTGATCGTTAAGGCGCGTTTCGGTTCGGTATTGTGAATTTCGCGTATATTTTTTAGTAGGGCAAAATTGTCATATTTAGGCGCATGCATGTTGTGATCAATGTACATAAGTTGAAAAAAAATTAAAAAGAAAAAATAATGGAAAAAGTATGACAGTTTTGTTATTGAGATACTAGAGTCCAATTTTATAACACCGATTTAAATAATATTATAAAAATGTCAATATCATAAAAAAATATCAAAATTATAAAAGTACCAATATTATAAAACTATTGAAGTTGTGTTATTGTTACCGACGCTTTTATTGTCTACTGGGTTTAATACCCGACTTCACACAAGATAAGTAATTTTATTCAAAATTGTGGAACAAATTAAATTACTTCTCTAAATATTTTACAGAGAAATAAATATATGAATATTCAAAAACCAACAAAAAAAACATAAAAAGTGACGATTAAGAAAAATTTCTTATGAATAAATTATTTAACTTCCGTATAAAATATAGGACTTTATTTTGACAACAATTTTCGTTATGTTTGGCACGCATTACATAAGTAACATCTGTCATAACTAACTAACCAACTAACCATCACACCGTTTCCCCGCAGGGGTAGGCAGAGAGGACGGACCGCCTTCTTGCTTCATTCACATTCATACAACGCCTCATACATTCTCTTCTGTTATTCCGACTTCTGACATGGCCCGACTCGAGTATTTGATTCACTTGATCGTGCCATGTCTTCCTCGGGCGTCCGCGGCTTCTTCTACCATTCACATTCGCGTCATATATTCTCCTTACACTCCTTTCTTCGTTCATTCGCTCTACATGCCCATCGTTTCAGTCACTTTATAATTATGTTTATTTAAAAAAGTTTTTTTTTTGCCTACTAATGGTTCTTTAATTTTTTTAATGATATTTTCTGGGCGCTAAGAAACATAAAACACTGAAATTATATATTTAACAGAATATTTTAAATTATTGTAGATTATAAAATAATAACATTGAAAAATTAATTTGAATGTATTTAGTGCCCTGAAGTCGTTTCATGAATAAGTGAAGCCTTGCCTAGATAGGGGATCTAAGCGTTATTTTACCGAATATGAGATAATTATGGGGAATGGTTCAAAAGCTGGATTTATTTATTTCGGTATTTCTGGACAGTTTTAGTTAGTAATATTTTAAGTTTTGTAGGTTTATAGATTATATATCATGGAATACGGATCCAATGATCATCCAAGATGGCGTCGCGTTTGAATGTGGGTTTTACAAAGTCCGATGAATTTTGCGAAAACAAAGCAAAAAAACATAAACGAAAGGTTTTTTAATGGAGGAACAACAAGCAAAATGTGTGTGTATTCAATTTAATTCACTGTCCTGAATTAATATAAAATTTTTATTTAAATAAAATATTAAAATTTATTTTAAATATAATTATTCATTTTTTAAAAGGGCATATAAGTTCAAACCGTCTTTTTAAATTAAAATAAAATAGTACTAAATTACATATTAAAAAAATGAAAGGTCTACAAATTAAACTCGAATACAATAGAAGTTTTTTTAATTATATGATGAAAATTGGATATACATATTTAGATTCGTCAATGGTCACTATTTTATGATAAAAAAAATCAGAGCCCTCTACAGTGTCTATGCACTAGATCAAAACTATGGTCAATTCTCGTCCCTCAAATCTCTTAGAGGTATTCCAGAAGAAGTAGAGAAGATATATTAATTGTTTTTGTGTTTAATTCGTAGAACTCCATTTAATTTTTTTTTAAATTTAATGTAAATCAAATTTAATAATGTTATTATTAAGTTCTGCAAGTAATTGTAGTTGTTATTATTGTGACAGCTGTTTCGGCGTTTAAGGCCATTTTCAAACTGACTGAGTTTGAAAATGACGCTCACTAAACTGTCCAATAACTTTACTTATTAAATTATTCGATAAAATAAAAATAAAGAAAAGATATGAAAAATATCAAGATCTTAAAATAATAAAAATAATGTGGTTGGAGTTGAGAAAATACAACCAAATACAGATACATATATTCTGGTTCCAAAAAAACAAGGCTGGACATTCATCAAGGGGACTAATCATTCCTCATAACCTTCCTGTAGCATATTCGGAGGGTTTAGCCCGAGAAAATAAAAGATTTGAAGGATATGCTACCATATTTAAACCCTGGGCCCAGAAACTGACCCGCCTTCCAAGGGTAATTCCAAGTAGTGGCCTTTATAACAAACATTAATGTGATTGACTGTGACACCTATACACAATGTCAAATTACTGGAACACGATTTAACATCCGGTTTCCACACTCCAATCATCTGCTCTAATGATGCACACTGCTACGCTGTCCGAAACGTTGTCTCAATAATGAGAAGGTAGCCAACACGGTTAACCAATTAAATTATTACGCTTCATTACAGACATTTGATTTCTACGACTGTTTTGATTTGCTACCCGGATTCGCTCGACAAATTATAATAAAAATATAACGGAATACAATATAAAAGTACCCATGTTCAAGTTGGTAACCGGATAAATCAACACGCTTATGAATCGGCACACTTTTTAAAAGTTCCTTTGGAACGCCGAGCGCCCGCTGTCTAATACTTCTGCAGTGTGCCAAGGGTAAATTTGTGCAGCCCGCTCCAGTCTACTTTCGTAATAACTTACTTGTTTTATACAAAACGATGTTTTTGTAAATTGTGTTTACATATTTATAAAAAAATTAGAAATATGTATCATAGGTAGTTTCCCCAGAATAACTACTTATGTTCAGAGAAATTATCTTTTGACATTTCCGACTGGATACACCGGCGTTTAACGGATTTAAATTTTGAATATCGTATAATGGGCAATTCCGGCGCACTAAAAGTTAAAGGTACGAAAAAAAACTAGCTCGAAAACCTAGTCTTACTCAAATTAATAATAAATTTATTTTTTTATAAAATTTAAAAAAAAAAATTGCTTTGTACTCACCACTTTATTAATATACTCAGATAAATAATATGTTATTAAAACAGTGGAGAGAAATAATGTTTATTTAAATAATCATACATCAAATTTAATGATTAAAAACATGACAAATACTATCCAACTAGCTTTTTATACTAATAATAAAATTTAAAAAAATATATATTTTAAATAACAAAGATAAAGATAATATTTTAAATAAATCGGGGGTATATAAATTAATTTGTAACAATTGCAACTATTTTTACATACCATAGGAAAGACTTCTGGAAATTTCAGTATTAGAGTTAAGGAACATCTAACTTTTCTGAATTAGAAAATCATAATTTAAAAACCAAACATTCTTTAATAAGAAATACTTGGTGTACACAAAGTATTTCTTATTTATTTTATTTAAGTAAATGCTTAGGAAAGGAGTGTAAGGAGAATAATATGACGCGAATGTGAATGACGGAAAAAGCCGGGGACGTTCGAGGAAGACATGGTATGATCAACTGAATCAAATACTCGAGTCGGACCATGTCAGAAGTCGGAATAACATATGATAATATATGAGACGATCTATAAGTGTCAATGAAGGAACAGGTGTATGCCAGTATCGAGTTGTTTGGCAATCCGTCCTCTCTACCTACTCCTGCGGAGAAACGGTGTGATGGGTAGTTAGTTTAGTTAACTGTTTATTTATTCTTAAATTTAAAAAAAAAAAAAAAACGTTAGCCAGTCATCTCACTAGGATAGTCTTGTGTTGAGATGAGCGGCTTTACAATTTAAGTGAAACGATAAATAATAATTAATAAATAAGTCACATAAATTGTAATAAATAAATAATAATGGATAAGTAAAAAAAAAAAATTACCAAATATTTATAAGTAAGTAATAATAAGTAAATTCTAATGACAATACCGATCATACATAAGGTTTCAACATTGATTACAACATAATAAATAACATGGATAAAGCGAAATCACCACTCTCAGCTGACATAGAGTTTTTGACCATTTTTTAAAAATAAATTTAGCGTATCTATAGTTTTAATGCTGTCACTAGGCCTATTATATAACAAAGGAGCTTTACAAGAAATTTTTTTTTGTCCAAATGAAGTTCTGTTATTTGTCGGCTGATACAGTAGAGAAGCACCCATTCAAGTTTTGCGCACTTTGACCTTATGGCAGTATCAATGTTGATAGCAAAAATTATAGAAAGCCTGTATTATGTTCAATTGCCTTACTGTTTTATTGTTTCAAATAAAACTTATGATATGGTAAAGGCACTGGTACAGTTGTTACAGTAGCTGTTTAGTTTTTCGGTGAAATTTGAAATAATATAGTAGACACACAAGTACCCGTGTCTATGACAAATCCAATTAGTGGCATTTAACTAGTGTATGTTATTTTATTAAGTAAAAATTGCCTGTTTTTAGGATTCCCAATATTTTCTAAAATGAAAATAAAAAACAGCCTGACACAATATGAAATGTTCAAAATGAAGCACTGTCTTTCTACAAAGGTTCAAGGAGATATGACAACGAAAACATGATACGAGCCCGACAAATTCGCATAATTCAGATGTCTTCGTATATGAAAATAATAATATTTAATGGAATTATTAAGATGGCATAATGGCACACGTTTTGCTTATTCGACGTGACATGACACGTGATGTTCCCAAAACATTTCTTCCATTCCTAATTCCACCGAGAGTCCTTCGTCAATGTAATTCTGAAGAAAGATTTGCGTAGAAGTATTTTAGTCCCCAGGAGCCTCTGAATAGAAATGCTAAAGACTTTGATGCGGATGACCGCAGCTTGGTATTTATGATTAAAACAGTGACTACACACCTATTCAATTATAGTCAGTACGTGATTCAATCCATTTTTTCTTTTTCTTTTTTGCTTCTAAGAAAAGATAGATGTCACACTTGACATATAGTATGTCATATAAAAGTACACAAAAATTAGGGCGATGTGAACGTCTAAAGGGTTTTAAATGGCACCACAACGATGGCTTATAGGAAAATTATAGTAAGTTTAAAAAATGGAATTGTACAAGATGTTTTATTTTAACCAAATTAAAATTAGTAGTTCAGAAATTAGTAGTTCCTAACTTCTGAAAGGAGATGAATCTCTTAATATGAAATTACAAAAATGATGAAAACACATATATTAGATACGAGTATACTATATCTTTACAGTCAAACACACATCCAACAAGGAACCACAAACACAACATTTGGACAAAAAGCTTTATTTTGCTAGGGTACGAAACTCTACAACAAAACCCCACTCTCCTTCATAAATCACAACAACTATAAATTTACTAATCAAATAAAATGCTGGATACGTTACATAGGGAGATCTGAAATAGAATATATATTAACACCTAATACAAACGAACACCGAAACCACTCAACTGCACTTAAAACACTTCACCTAAGAATTATTTTTATTTGTTTTCATCAAGCACATCAATTTAATATAATGTAATTTAATATTTTGTTAATTAAATTCTCAGCACGGGAAATCCCAGTGAGGATATCATTATTTGTTATTTAGTCATAAAAAAAAAAAGATAGTAAAATATTATTGTCATGTGTTTTATTTATTTTTCTAAGACGATTTCATGTTTTTTAATTTTTTTGTCTATTTATTTATTTTTTATTATTTAACGCTTTGTAAGGAAGATAATAAGAAGCATAGGCGATTTTTTTTCTGAAATTTTAGATATCGAAATAATCATGTAGGTATTAAATGTTAAATAAATAAAACTCAAAACCAAAATAAAAATATTTTTTTTTAAATAAAAATAAAAAAGTTTAAAAAATGAATTATCATGCAGTCTTCTTTCTTTAAAACAAACTGACAAAGGCGAATATGAGAAAACATTTTAATGTGAAGAACAGATTTCAAGAACGAAGTGAGTAGCCAGTAGTGTTGCCATAGTAATAATATTTTATATTTCAAAAGTATCTAAAATTTAATGCCTGTACGATGACTGAAACAGCAAGAAGAGTTGGGGTGGTTTCAGAAATCAGTATCAGTACCGCATAAGTATAAAAAAAAATTATATATATAATACGATTGTAAGTAATAGCATGAAATAAGCCGTATCAACAAATGGTAATACACATATATTAGTTTTAAACAGTGGCGGTTCGTTAATTATGGAAGACTTGTTTCTGACTTAACTTATATTTTCAAAATTGTTAATGGTGTTATAGACAGCCCTGATATAGTCAGCTTAATTAGATTTAATATTCCAACTGGAACTACTCGATCTAAAATTTTGTTCAACTGTAACAATATTTCAGGAGTGAATCATTCAAACATTCATTGGTACCTAGACTAAACACAGTAGGTAATACATATTCAGATATAATAGACATTTTCAACTGCTCAGAATACAAATACAAACAAAAGATTATTGCATACAATAATTATTAATATATGTGTCTAGAGTATAAGTAACAGTGAATGTGAGGTATGTTTTAATTATTTGCCCCTGGAACTTATTAGAATGGTACTTACACTATGTTATTCCTGTATTTGTTCGGTATATT
The DNA here is from genome assembly GCA_022606495.2 of Halesus radiatus. NCBI lineage: Eukaryota > Metazoa > Arthropoda > Insecta > Trichoptera > Limnephilidae > Halesus > Halesus radiatus. Next base: position 11,083 of record JAHDVE020009100.1, read on the forward strand.
ATCTATGAACCTATTGTGATGTGTTTTTCACCTATTTATTATAACTAACTTCATATGTAAAAGCCCATGCAGGTCGAATATTATACAATAAATAAATTATGTCAATTGGAGTTCAATTACATAAAATAGATAGAAAAAAATTCAGTCATCTATAAATCTAATGTTGGTTTTTTTCCATAATTATTAAGTATTTTTTCCCTTGATCTAAAGGAATTTCATTATAACATTGCACAAGAGATTAACGGCCTGGCACCAAGATACAATCTGACGACAACTAAATTCTTTATTGTAGGAACGCCAATCCCATAGCCATCTTTGATCATTTTCCTTATTTAATCACATGTTTCAATCCCTTTTCTGATGAAGGTGGGAAGATTGAGTCAACAGTCTTCACTGAACACGTGAATGATATTCTGAGAATCCATCAATTCATTTCGTAATGAGTTGTCAATATATCACTTTCTTATTTTTCTCATTTTATCACAGTTACACCACCTCCTAGCCCAGAACATGGGGGGGGGGGGGCGTTCGGAAAATTCATCGTCTCATATATCGATACATTAATATGCTCTGTATTTTGCCAAGGTTTATTCAATTAGCGAAAGATTAAGAGTTATGAAACGTCAGAATAGATCAAATTAGTAACCTTGTATTTTTTAAATAAATAATATTTTACATAATATAGGTATACGAGTATATCTCGACGAAGGAATTTTCCCAGTGAGACAGCCATCCAATAATGCTTCAGAATTGTGTTCTATCAAGATTAATAAGAAAAAAAAATGCGTCTCTTTTTTTTCGTCTGGAGCCAGTGAGAATATGGCATCCCCAATTTAAGAATGTTGTGAGACTGAAGATATTGGAGAAGGGAGGTTTCACTACATGATTATTTTAATTCAATTATTATCAAAACCACATTTTACATCTTATTTATTTTAAGAATTTATCAATCCACAAGTGATCTAAGGACACTTTTAGCATGAAAAAATAAAATGTACGTAAACGCAAAAACATATTAAAAACTACGTCAAATACAACATTTTGCCATAACTCTTCCATAAAATAATTACCTTTATGTTCTGGAAAAGTAAATAATAATTAATAAAATTGACCCACGGCAACTACAGCTTGACGTATTAAATTTTCAGTCTAAAAATATATGAATTTAAAAAATAGTTCATTCGTTTGTTCGTTAGTTCCCCCGTTAGCTAACTGAAACGTAAAGTGAAGCTGTATCTACAAAGATATTCCATTTGTCCACGAAATGTATCGAACATAAATTAATTCAACAACTCTTTATTATATCGCATATTAAAATTATTAAATCCCGCCAGCAAATATATCCTTATCACAGTAAAACAGTGGCCAAAATTCTGCAGCAATTTATTCAATTAAATAATTGCAAAAACAATTTTTTATATAATATTAGAGGATACCTAACTTGCAAATTGCGAATTAACCGATGATTCGTTTCATATGCACTAATTTTATTGTAAAAGGATATTATTTTTCCTAGAAAAATGGACAGCAAATGAACGATATAAATATTTCCTTCTTTAATAATAATTTGCAAAATTACTCTGAGGGACCATTTTTATATAAATAAAAAATTAATAACGATTGCTTTGTTTAAACTACTGTTTTTAATATGCAAATATCTACATGTTTCAGAAGAAAACCTCCCGTCATAAAAAAAAAACAATATATCTACTAAAAATAATGATGAAGTATAGACAAATAATAATCAAATATAACGTATTACAAACACAAACAAAAATTAAAAATAAGCGATGAAAGTACGTAAGTAATTCATTAAAAATGTTAAAATAAATTAATAACTCTGTTTTTAATATGTTGATAAGTTTCGGGATAAATTCAGGAGTACTTTATATCTCGAGGAAAGTACTAGTGGTCTACAAGAAGCGGTTAAAACACAATATTTTATTATTAATTAGATATTAATATTAATTATCACTGATTACTGATCACCTATTATAGGCAACTCATTGTAAACAATCCGATGTGAAAAGTAATTATCTTATTAAATATTAAAAATTAAACGTAATGCAACACATTAAAATTTGGTACAGGGATATCATTAACTTATTGTAATTTTTCCATTTATTTTTTAGGTGTTTTCCCCAGACTGTGTCAAAAAATGTGTAGGTACTTTTTGAATGAAACAAAATTATTATGTAAATAGTTTTTGATAAGTCATTTTGGCGCCCTTGAGGCGATTTTTCACAAAAACGGCGCTATACAAATCATCCCAGTATTATTATTATTATTGAGATAAAATAGAACTGATTTGACAAAAATATTATGATTGAAATATCATGTTTTAAGTGAATGAATGATATTCATTAGGCTCTTTGATTAAAATTTACAAAACAGTTTTGAAAAATAAATTGATTCTAAGTATTTTTCCCTGTTATTTCGGTAATGAAATCAGTATTCAGAACTGTGTTAATCAGTACCTGCCCCAGAAATCAGATTTCAAGGAAATGTATATGTCGATGGTGAATGAATAATTTTATTTTTATCATACCCTTTTCGGAATTTATATAAAACACGAAATCATTTGTATTTAAAAAATCACTGTTTAATCGGTGGAAAACATTTTAAGCATGAACTTGGAACTAATTAAATGATCGTATAAGGAAAATGGAAATGAGAAGAAATCTGTAGACTCAACTTACTAAATGAGTTCACATAAATGTACTCGTACATACATCATAAAGAACAGCATTATTTTATATGTTCGTTCACATCTGTTTTGTCATTCAGTATTTCAAAGACGATTATCCATTCATTATCAAAATTAGACCATCAAAAGAAGATTAGATGTTCCAACATTATAAAGCAATGGCGTGCATTAAACTATTACTAAAAGTAAGCTGTGTGTATTAAAGTTCGGGTATGAATTGTGTATTGATTATATCAATTTTTTTAAATGGCCATTTTGTTATCTTACCAAGTTAAAATTTGTCATATAGAAATAATTTATCAATGTAGAACGAATTAAATAAAAATAAAACAAACAAAAAACTTTAACGGTTCATTGTCTCAGGGATGGCGCAGTTTTTCAGTCTTTATTAACTGCATGCCACTGGAATAAAAATCTTATGTTGTAAACGGTTTAAAATATTCAATTTTGTGATGTTTTTAATTTAATACATAATTGAATCGAATTGAATTGAGAGAGCGTTGAAAAACCGGACATTATCGCTTAATATTGGTCCAAACCCTTCCTTGCCGGTGCTGTTAACTGATTTGACATGAATATTTCTAATTGATTTGATATCTCTGTAAGTACACTGAACACCGAGTTCAGGTTTGAAGTGTTACTCAGGAATTCATTTATGTATTGGATAAAATTATTAAATTTATATACGTATGTCTAAGTGTGTTGATAATTTTCCGAGTATATAGTGAACGAGGAGGATACAGGGTTTTGCCCCCCGTGCCACGAGTTGCTGGCGGTCTGCCGGATGTAATGGTCGTATCATGTGTCTTTTCCTCGTTTTAAGAATTTATATACAATATTCTACTTATTCCCATATGTAGGTAGTATTATTAAAATGTTGATATTTTTATAATATTGATATTTTTATAATATTATTTAAATCGGTGTTATAAAATTGGACTCTGGTATGTCAATAACAAAACTGTAATGCTGTTTCCATTATTTTTTTCTTTTAAATTTTTTTCCAACTTATGTACATTGATCACAACATGCATGCGCCTCTATATTCTAATTTTGCCCTACATTTATATTATGATTGTTATTTATTGTTGTATTATATAATATTGTTAAAATAAACTCCTGCTGACAAGTTACTTGCAGTGGCTTAGCGGGTTTAAGTTCTCATTGTATATAATAATTAATACTTATATAAGTAATAAATGTTAACTCTTCATGTTTATCCAACTTTAGAATTACAAACCTCTAATTAAAAATGTGTACCTGTACACCAAGTGAACAGCGTCGGAGCTCGAGAGATTTAATAGCACCGTTACGAAGGATTCTTAAAAACTCTTTTCCATTGAATTTGGTCCAATACAGGTGATTATTACACAAAAATATAATACTTAACCAATTTAATAATATTGCCTTTGAGTTCTTAGGTAAAAGAAGTAAATTGTCGACACACACATTATTCGGGTCGATATCAGTCATGGTTGGTATCAGAAGTTTATGTAGAAGGTACTGTAATTGATAGGTACACGCACAAGATAATAATATATTATCAGAAAGGAGTTCAAAACAAACCTCTAAACTTTATGTTTGATATTATAATCACACAAGGTGAATTTACTTATTCTTACTCTCTCCCCTTGAAAAAACTGACTACAGTAAATTAGTAGCCAGGTTCCATTTTTCAAAGACCTTTTGTTGGTTTACTCCCACATTATGAAATATACAACATGCAAAAATAAGCATTGTGATGTACCGGAAAATGAGGTCAAGTCGATCGAGTGGGGGTTAAGTCGTAAATTTCATGTTATTGAACTAATTATATCGCTTCTGCGAACTTACGGTTTTATATTAAGAGGAACGGCTGCGCTACCTGTTTCATACATAACTTAATTTTGAAATTGAGGCAAAAATACCCATTAAAACTACATTACACATTTTTTTTTAATTAAAGGTGGACTAAATATCTAGTACGTATGAGATGTATTTTATTTATTTTTGTTACACATTATAAGGTATATGCCAATAAAAAAAATAATTTCATAATTTTAGAGGCAACTTAGAAAATTATTTGCGCTTTTACTGTATTTTTTTTAAAATTATCATATTTGCTATGTAAAGATGATAACGTAAATAAAATTACAAAAACAAAACATTAATTAATTGGTGTGAGTTTAATTACACGCTTAATATATTGGGTGATGTGCTGTTAACTATATTTTAAGTGAGGTTTTCTCTAAAACGTGGCATAAAATTCTTTTTTGAAGATGTAGGTAAATTTCGGCAGTTTGCGGGTTGAAGTCGATCACACTTTAATATTCGACATTTCAGTCATTAAAAAAAATGTAGATAGATATCATACCTAATTTTAAAAGTAATAATAATTTACGTTAATTTTAACATTTTTTCTGAAATTATTTAATGTGATGAACAAAAAAAAAGTTTTATTATCGACTTCACCCAGGATTTCGGTACATTTAGAACAAAAATAATATATGATGTACGTATTTTTTTTACAATATTGGAAGTAAATTAATTTATACAAGCTACAAATCAGAGATGTAATAGGGGGTATGTTTTTAACAATAATTATATTTCACGGAGGTAATTTTTCAGTTGAAGAATATTCTACGTAATAAAACAGCACCGATGTATGAGACGATTCATAACTGGACATTAACTAAGGTGTATATGTCAAGACAGAGATATGTGGCGATCCATCCTATATGCCCACCCCTTCGGGAAATAGTGTAATGGTTAGTTAGTAAGTACAATTTGTTAGATTTTTTTTTTTGATTCTTCTAACACGGCACACGGTGATTTATTAAGAATTAAAAATGATGCACGATGTAAAATTGCCAATGAATTTATTTAGGGAATGGATGTATTAGTACCACTGAATTAACAATATCAAGAAGTGCCGAATCTATGCTTATTTGAAAGAATACTGATGATACCAGTTTACATTGGATATTTCGACGTATTCGCCCTAGACAGATCAATGAAATTGATTATTTGTTCAAAAAAGGTTTTTGATATTTGAACATGTCCGATCGATTTCAAAAGAAGTAGAGAAAGTTGAGTTTAAATTAGGCACACGGACACGCACATAGAACATTTCTATCGATTTATCTCTTCCTTCATTAGGTTGATTGTAACAAAAGATTTATTTGCTTATGCAATCAAGGGCCAGCCCTCTAAAATGGCTTTGAACAAACTTTGTAGTTTGCTAACTCAAGCAATAATACAAATAATTTATATTTAATTTCTACACAGGTAGTTAGGAAAAAATATAAGGTTTCAAAAGACGAAATCCTCAAACTGCAATCTTTTAAATTCTATGAAAATGATTAAAAACAGATGCTGTTTGAAGATTAATTAAGGCAATTTTGATTTTTTTTACATAAAAATCCAGTATGTATTTCATCTAAAATTTAAAAGATAATAATTTGACAATTTTTTTCTTTTTAAACATTTTCCTATCTATCCATACAAAATTTATAGATAAATCATTCATATCATTCCTTAGATTAGCAGATTACGAAGTCCGTATTTTTGGATGTGAACCATTAATCACTAATAAAGGGTATATTTTCACTGACTTATTTATATTAATTATTTATAATGTATACAATCGACATAAGGTTAACATAAAACAAATAACAAACAAAAAATACAAGCCATCTAATAACGGTATAAAAATAAATAAAAAAATAAAAGGTTTTGGGTAAATGAAGTTAAGTGCAAACTTTTGATTGTATAAATTTCGTAATGTTATGAAGGCTATCGTTAAATATATCCTGAATCTTGCCACTGTACCTAGTAGGTGTTGTATTATAGTCAACAGATTCACACAAGAGGTTGGGAGAAGATTTAATTGGTTCTTTGAAACGAAATATGAAAGGTTCCGAATTTTTTTAGTTGATATCGATTTTGATTATGGCCAAGTGGAAAGTTTAATGGTTATTTGTAATTTTGATAATAAATTTGATGTCATTTTTGTCACGACGACGTTCATTTAATGTTTCTAATTTGAAACATTCCACGCGTTTCTTGTGGTCGGTAAGCATTGTAGACAATCCGGCTATTTGGGATAATGCCTGCCTTAGTCTCTTATGAACTGATTTTGAACTAATATCGTAATAATTATTTTATGGGTGAATAAATTACGTTTGAATCATCACTCCGAGAACGAGTCATTACGAATGGGCGAAAACAGCATCCGAGGCCAGGATGGACTGAGCTTTTCCATTATAAAGCGCTCTCTTCGCTTTCACTCCAGGAACTCAACAAACACGAGTTGCTGCTGCGACCAAAGATGAAAGAGATTGGAGTGTGTATAACGTCACACATTTTACTAGCGGTAGAATCCATACAATTCATTCAACAGGGCAAAAAATATATTAACCGTTATATGCGTGACTTTTGAAACGAGTAAATCCGGATTTGCGAACTCGGAGTGGGTCCACCGCCTTCGGAATCGAATTCATTGGACTCGGCCGGTCGTACCGACTCTCTTTAATGCTGCGCTTGACGTGAATTGTCAAAAATGTCAAAATCTATATAACTAAATAACTAACCATCACGACGTTTCTCCGCAGGGGTAGGCAGAGAGGACGGACCGCCAAACCACTCGATCTTGGCATACACTTCTTGCTTCATTCACATTCATACAACGCCTCATACATTCTCTTCTGTTATTCCGACTTCTGATATGGCCCGACTCGAGTATTTGATTCACATGATCGTGCTATGTCTTCCTCGGGCGTCCCCGGCTTCTTCTTATGTTCTCCTTACAATCCTCTCTTCTATATCTATATAATGTTTAATAATGTTTACTAGATTATTATGTTTAAACGAAATAATAACGTAATTGGTAACATATTAATATTGACCTGTTAAAACATCGCAAATATTGACATTTTTGACGAATGTCGTTAGCTGAATTCAGCTGACAGCTGTCATCCGAGAGAACCGGAACCGCAGTTAAGTAAGAAGGCTTTAACCCTAAGGAAAAAGTTAAGGAATCTTCCTTACAAAGAACGGGAATAGCGCCCCAGGCCATATTATCCGAAATTACTCTACTGTTACATTTTTAATTATTTCTTTACATTGTCTAAACTTATGTTTTTAGTTTCTTTGTTATTTTTCATGTATTCGCACCTTTCATACCTTTATGTTAATGGCGCATGTTTTGCAGTATATAAAACTAACAAGGCTGCTTGTCTATATCTTAATACGATTAGGTAGGTACTGGACCCGAAAAAAAATCTATATATGTACATATATTTTTATGCAATTAATTGCAGAAAACGTGGGTTTTGTAAGAATTTGTTTTTCGTACATAATGATATAATGCATTTGAATTTTTTTATTATTATATTGTCTTTTATATTTTCTTTATCCAGTTATACAATCCCAGGCACAGACGAGATCCAACACAAATACCTAGTTCATACATTATTTGAGGTTTTCATAGCGGGGGAGAAGGCTATATGGTAAACAAAGTAGGCATCGCATTTCTCTAGTGCTGGACTGACTTTCATTATGAGGGAGCGGTAGTGTGAAATAAAGAATAATATGTATATCATAACTGGATGAAGTACCCGGCGTTGCCCGGTTTTATTAATAGTTTGGAGTAAAGTTTTATAATCCCAAACCCTAAACCTACTCTTACCTATACTCCTACACCTACTCCTACTCCTACTCCCTGTCCTTACCCAGTAAATTTCCTCTTATTTTTTATCAAAGTGTGCAAAATTTCATCAAAAAGTAACAAAATTTGGCTTTAAGGGTGGGAAAGGGGAATTTGGAGATTTTTCGTAATCTCATATAGACAGTGACCTTCCAATTGTTTTGTAGTTCAAGTTTGCAAAATTTCATCAAGAATAAAACTGTTGATTTGTATACTAAAAAAACGCACACCGGTGCCCGGGACATTCTTCTTTATATAATAGAAGAAGATAGAAGAAGAAGAAGATAGAAGAAGAAGATAATGGAAGTAGAAGAAAAAGAAGATAGAAGATAAATAAAGCGTACCTACTACTTGTAAATGAAGAAAACTGTTATTTGCTAACGAAATATATTATACTTATGTTTATTGTCATAACATATTTAACTGAATAATATAACATATTTACAATTTGGGAGGTGGGTATGGGTACCGCCGCCCCTGGAACAATTCAATGCATAATCAATACCTATCCCATAGGTCGCTTCAAGTGCTTCGCTACGGTTGGTGACTTCATGAGGTGAGGTTTGTCCAGGTCTTGGCGATGGATGCGTCTGCCCACCAGCTACGTAATTTGCAGGATCGGGAGTACAGAGTCTTGGCGATGGATGACTCCCACCACCCTAATGTGCAGGATCGGGAGTACCCGGTTGAGAGAGACTCCCCGACCTCTCCAGCCGGACTCTTTCGACCCTTGAACTACAGGGGAAAGTATAGATTAATACGTACGTCACTCCTGGACACACTGACTCTCAGATTCCTACCCACCCCTCACATAATTTTCCTTCCCAGAACTCTGTCTCCTTCATTTCTTTAAAAGATCCTCCACACAGCATTCATAAAGATGAGATAGCCTCTGACGGAAATTATTTTTCTCTGTGGAGTCAGGATTAAATATATATTTTTTAAATCAGGTCAATAAATATTGGTTTGATTTTGTAAAAATGATTATTATGCATGATTTGTCGAATTCTTTTGAACCTATTGAGACACATGGTTTCCTTTACACGGGAAAAGGATATTTTTCGATCCAATATGATCCAAAAATGGGATATTTAAAAAAAAAACTGATATATAATTGTAAGAATTCCTATAAATTTCCTAATATCAGATTTCGAGATGATTAAGTTCACGTTTGGATTTTTTTTGACATGATTACAGTTTTGTTTATTTATTTAATATTATCGGTATAGACATATAATAAACATTAATTGCGTGTAGCAGTTTAATATTATCATAAGAATATAGTATAAATAATTTTTAAAAGTAACTAGTAAATATGGCATTAGATCGTACAATGACATCGGAATGTATATAAAGAAAAAAAATCATGACCGATATAAAAGTAAGAGATATTCGTAAATATAAAACATATAAGTTGACTTAGATTAAATTAATATTGATTGAAAATATATAACATTATCGCCTTCTTGTACTTACCTTCCATGCAGTTAGATAGATTCGCTACATCTATGTATCTATTTCTAACTTAATGTAATCTAGGTACAAGCGAGTGTTTGTAATACTCAGTCCTAGTATTGTCAGATTTAAATAGGATTTTGGAACGAGCAGCTCTCGTAGGTGAATGAGACTAATTAAATCAGGGCTGTTTATACTTCTATTTGCAATTCTGAACATAAATATCAAGTCGGAAATAATTTTTCGATCTGAGAGTTTTAGTAAATTTAGTTCTTTCATCAAGTAATTATAGTAAGTACTTTCAATGGGAATATCGAGTTTATAATTAATGTGTCTTAGGAATTAATGTTAAATTTTTGTTTAGTCAACAGTAGTATTAATGTACTGGCAATAAAAAAAGTAATTGAAAACCATACGCGTCATCAAATTTGAAGATTTCGCCAAGTAAATGAGAATTTACATGGAATGCAGTTTGTGCGACTCTCAGAATTAGATTTTTCTTGTTCCATAGAAGGGAGATATTTTTTGTTGGTCTACCACCAACCATGGGCTCACTGTTTACCAGCATCAATTAGTTTTATAATTCAACTTCATTCCGATCTTCTTTCATTAAAATAATATCCTCTTGAAATGATTCGTCTTCCAAGATATCAGATCAGCTGTTCTGTCATCATCACTAAAATCTTACTTGTATTTTCTTCAGACTGGTAGTTTTTTTGAGTATGATTCTAACTTCTCCCTATCCAGATTTTTTTCAGTAATATTCTATAATTAAACAGAAGGAAGAGTGTGTAAATGTTGAAAAAATATTAAAGAGGCTATTCAAGTAAATAAAATGTTTACTCATTGACGGCTTCCATGGTCGAGGGCTAAGGCTCTCGATTACGAATCCAAAGATCGCGGGTTCGAATCCCGGCGTGTGCAAGTAAATTTTATTTAATTAATTTGTGCGCACGTTCCAGAGTGGAAGATACTCTCAGTATCGCCCTGGTGAGAGACCACCATTCAGAATAGAATTGTTGCTTGAAATGGCTTTTAGCCGTGTTTGGTGACCAGATCTGAAGAGCCAGGTATTTCTCCACCTTCCTCCTTCCCCTCATTTTCCCCTCCCCAATACCTTCAGCCTCACAATATTCCCCAATTGGATATGCCATAGTCTCTCTTACTCCAGACGGTTGGGAGCAGTTGGGACTCTTGTGCGGTATTCACATAAATACAAGAAAATTAAAAATTGAATTTTTACGAAAAAACCTGTTAAAATTACGATATGTTAAGCCAAAAGGTGAAGTGTAAAATAAAGAAATAATGAAAATTTATCACAATTTACTAAATAGACATTTTTTCCTTTCTACACCACTTATAGACAGAAGGAGCACAAAAGGCGAGTAGCGAGGCTTATAACCAGTTATTACAAACCTGTTAAATATTATTTCATGGACGAAAAAAAAGCAGTTCAGTCATATATGTAGGTCACCTATTATTTATATTATGATTCTTCGATTAATTCATTAGGAATATATTTCACAAAATATGCATTAAAATGTATGAAAAAAACCAATCCATACAACTTTCGCCGCTAAAGGCCTGAGTGTAGCATGTTGCTGTGCCAGTAGCCAGTAGCTGAACGTATTATATATCTAGGATATTTGCTTACATGGACTACACAACGGAATTGAACTTTTGAAATTTACAGCCTGTTGAATAATGTGACATTTGAATGTTAGGTCGGTAAAAACGTTATTGATAACCCCATCCATAAATAAAATTTCACACTATCCATTCCACACGGTATGTTGTGATAAAATGCAGTGAGCATTAACCGTGAACCACCAAGAGTGTAATAAATTCAAATGTTTGAAAGGTATGTTGCCTATCGGAATCTATATGCATTTACCCTAGGGTTAATAAATAATTGTTTTAAGTACATAAAGTTATTATGTGGTACATATTTATTTTAATTACAAGTAAGATAATTTATTGGTTAGATAGAAGTGTACTTGAAGTGAAATATCACCAATTTGCACAAAATAAAAATTACAAAGTTATTATTTTGACAGTAATATTATGTTATTAAAAAAAAAAAAATTTCAGATTGTATCAAAATAAATTACACTGGAAAACCATAAATTTGGGAAAGGATTTTTTTTACGCTGGCAACCCCGAGAAACAAGCGAAAGACGCCACTTTTTTCATCAGGGCCAAAGGGGAGACTTGGCGTCGGAATGACTCGGTCATAATCTCAATTTTAGGAATTACGCTTTTTATTATGGGATAGATAAGCAAATGTCGTTTGTTATTTTTTTACAAAAACGGTGAACAATAAACCGAAACATTCTAAAAGCGATGATGGTAGTAAATAATATAGATCACAAGTTATATGTAACAGGTGTAACTTAAGTGATAGTTCGAACCGGTCAGTGACTGAGTTGGCATCGCGTCTGGGTTTCGCTCAGGCGTCGTGAGTTCAATTCCTCGGCCAGCCAAGTCCTCCATCACGATGTAAGCTACATCTTCCGCTTACTGTGATGGTAGTAGGAGTTCAAATATTGTCAGGTTCTTCGTAACCTGGGAATGTTCGTCGTTCTTTAATAAAAAAAAAAAAAACAGCCATGTGGAAAATATATTTATTTGCTGAGAGGCGTTAACCAACCTAGTAAGTTTTCCCAGAGGCATCGGCATTGGTGAGTTAGTTTTCGACCTGGAAAGAATCAGAAACCTATATTGGCGGTCTTGCGTGAAATTATCGGGGACATATTGAGTCATTAATGTTGAAGTTGTGATAGCGTTATGAAACAATGCATGATTTACAAAGTTATCTGTCAGTTGCCGAGTGGTCCAAATTGTCGGGGTGCTAATTTAATCACAAGCTAGTTAAGTCTCCAATATATACAAGCAATATTTTTCGATTATAATTATGGTAGTAAGAGTGATATAAAATAAATCCAAAAGGAAAATATTGTCAGGTTTTTCGTACGCTGGGAATGTTTGTCTCTTTAAAAAAACACATTGAGAAGAACAAAGTGTTTTTTTTCTTAGACCGTTCTTTGACAGTCCGATAAGGAACGAACGCTTCACTTGTTATTGAAGAAACCGCTAAGAAAGGTAAATTTCGATAAAGTAAGATAACAGTTTGCGGTGCAGTTCATTGTTGAATTTTTCTGCGCAGTGCCTGCATTATCGAGTGAAATGTCCCTTCCTTACCGGAATGTTAGAGAGCGGGCATAAAATGCATCATCTTACTTCTGTTAATAAGAATGCATTTTATATAAAATCACTACATTTCAAGTGTCAGCTTCCACTGAAAATTTTAGCTCTACTTTACTTATTCTAACGGTTTACATTTACTCCTGTAGCACTTTAATAATATACGTAAAAGCCCATTTTTAGAGCGCCTTGGAGACTGCACGGAAAGTCCCACAATGGACTGCGATACACACCGTTAATTTACTTTATCAAGCTTTTTTTTAGGCGCGCACTCTCTCTCACTTTCACTGCCCGACATCGTATATCGCCATTCTATTTGATTCGCATCCATTGAAGAAGTAGTGCTTGGAAGATAGCGATCGATATTATATGTTTGACTGAGTAGGTACCTGATTATTCCAAGAGTGAATAGATATATTTTAAAATTATTTGTGAAATTTTGATTTTTTTATAGTTAAATAAAACTTTATCGAACAAACCGCTACCGCTTGTTGCTATGCTTCTTGGATCAACAACATTATAAAAATAAATTGTGTACATTTTTAGTAATAAATGTACTTTTTTTCGTTTTGTTTTACTGTTTAAAAACACAAAATAAGCAATTAATGATTAACAATTAATGAATCCAATTAATCGTCTCTGAAGTAGATATAAAACAATATTAACATTACATAAATGAAACATGAAATCGGAAAAAAACAACAGAAAATTAAATGATTTCAGTCGCATCTGGGACTCGAACCGAGGACATCTGCCTTTCCGGGGCAACCGCTTTACAAACTAAGCTAATGAGACCAGTTCAATTTATGTCATCTTCATCGATATCATATCTCAAATTTGAGATTTGTCAATATTATTCTCCATCTTTAATCCCATATTATTAGGCATAGGTCCTGGGTTCGAGTCTCAGATGCGACTGAAATTTTTTTATTTTCTGTTGTTTTTTTCCGATTTCATATTTCATTTAGGTTATGTTAAAATTATTTTCTTCAATTATTAAATATTACAATAAGGTTTTTAAATCTCCATAAAAATAATTAATAATTAAGAATTGAAGATACAAAACAACTCTATAGAAAGAAAAGCGCATTTTGCGTAAAATACTTCTACTTGCGATATTTAACTTTTTTAGTATAATAAAAGCATTAACGCATATTATTGGTCAGTGTTACTCGCACCTACCGGCAGAGGCGCGTTATAAGCCTGCTGCCTACTATTACAGTGTATCCGCATCCGGGGTTATTAATGGCCCCAGCAAAACGAGCTGCCATTACGGCCAGTGATAAGCCATTTATCTTCCGATAGAGTCGTCATCGGAGACCCATCAACTAACCCCATATTGTGTACACTGTTTTGCCGGTCATAATTATTATTATTCATTACTTAATCACGTCAAAATGGTTAATTACATTCCAGAAGTAAACTTGGCAATGCGGCCAATTACCGCTGGATTCCCAGCTCGGAGATACTGGACCAAGAAAGGTTGTTTGCGTTTTCGGCAATGATTGAGATGGGTCTCAGATTTGACTGTTGATATTAAATAATATACCTAGACTGGCATACCGCGACATCTATCAGAATTTGTGCAAATTGTTTTCCTTGAAAATATGGTTTTTAACGCTCAAAACAATTTTGAATTGAATAAACTGTGTACCTTTCTGTCCGAGTGTCATTAAAAATTGGAACCAGGAAACAAGAAACAAGAAGCATTAAAATTTACAATCATTAGCTCAGAAAATTCGAGAAATTGTCACAACACGTAGTAAAAGTAGAATTGATATCATGCGAGAATTAAAAATAGACGATCACCAAATATATTTCATCATATGTTTGTAATCATCATAAAGATAAAAAATAGAGGATGATTTTGACAAAGTCTTGAATTTGATATATGATATCGACGAAGATGACATAAATTGAACTGGTCTCATTAGCTAAGAAAGACAGAGGTCCTGGGTTCGAGTCCCAGATGCGGCTGATATCTTTTTATTTTCTGTTGTTTTTTTCGGTTTTATGTTTCATTTAGGTTATGTTAATATTATCTTCTTCGATAATTAAATATTACAATGAGGTTTTTAAACGTAAGAAAATAATCAAAAATTAAAATAAAAATCACCAATCGAACAAAGTTGGATCACAAATTTGCCGTACATAATTTAAAATATCGACTCGAAAGAAGTTTTTTTTTAAATGTTTTATTTTTATATTTTTATTTACGTAATCATATTTACATAGCAAATTAGATAATTTAAAAAAAAAAACACAGTAAACCCGCAAATAATTTTCTAAGTTGCATCTAAAATTATGAAAAAAAAAAATTCATTACCCCATATTTACTATACCTTTAATTAAAAATTCAGTTTGGCTCGGTATTTTGGACTCAAATCCAAAATTAAATAATGTATGAAACAGGCAGCGCAGCCGTTCCTCTTAACACTGTTTTTGCCTGTCATACGTACCAGACATTTACTATACCTTTAATTAAAAAAAAATATATATATATATATATATATCATTGAGTTTGGATCGGTATTTTGGACTCAAATCCAAAATTAAATAATGTATGAAACAGGCAGCGTATCCGTTCCTCTTAACACTATTTTTGCCTGTCATACGTATCAGATATTTACTATACCTTTAATTAATATATATATATATATATCATTGAGTTTGGATCGGTATTTTGGACTCAAATCCAAAATTAAATAATGTATGAAACAGGCAGCGCAGCCGTTTCTTATATTTTTGCATACGTATATTTACTATACCTTTAATTAAAATATATATATATATATCATTCAGTTTGGATCGGTATTTTCCCCTCAAATCCAAAATTAAATAATTTATGAAACAGGCAGCGCAGCCGTTCCTCTTAAGACTATTTTGCCTAGAATTCGCAAGATCTTTGAACTAAAAACATTACCTAGCTTTATAGCAATATGCATAGTTAATTGTTTATTTAACAAGGGCCTTTCTCATTAATTGTTTGCTTCACAATAACAGAGCAATGGAGAGATCTCCCATTCTAGGAATTTTAAACAACTGATTAATTTTCCGTGAAGACCTCACCTATTATATGTAGTGCGCTGTATCGGGTCTGTATGTCGGTTATGTAATGTGTTCCTAAGAATTCCACTAATTGAAGTGAGATTATTATTTCAATGGTACCATTAATCACATCAACATGTATTGCATCAATTCATACACCATAAATAGGGTGGACCGACAAAATAAAAAAATTAAATAGCTGCCTAATTATTGAATGAATATGAAATAGAAAACGACACAGAAGATAGAATATCTTCGGTTGCGACCGAGATTCGAACTCTGGACTTCTAATCTGTCTGGAAGTAAAGTAGGTAGATACTAACCAACTGTAACGATGTATATCAATTTAATCAGCAATTTTTTTTTTATTAATAATTTCCGAATACTTGCTTCACCGAACAAGTAGCGTGCACTCGATCATATTCCAACATGGCTGCTAAAGAAATGTTGCAGTAGCTCCCTTTCTAGTTTGTCTTTTTAATAAGTCACTTAGCATGGTGATTTTTCAAAACCCTTTAAATCAGCTGTCATGACTTCATTATTTATAAAAAAACGTAATTAGATGCTGAAGAACTTTCAATTTACCGTCCCATTTCAAATCTTATATTTATATATAAATTCTTAGATAAACTTACTGCTTCACAGATAGTATGTCACTTAAATTCAAACAAACTCTTGATTAAATACCAATATGTATACATAAATTTTCACTCAATGGAAACTGAATTACTACTTGTTTTATTGGATATAACTCTTGCCATCGAGTCGGGTAAGCTGGGACTTCTTTCAGTCTTATACATAAGTATTGCATTTAACACGATTGATCACGATTTTGTTATTACATGATTTGAAGAATCCATTGGTTTATATTGTGGTATTAAGAATTGGCTGATATAATATTTAAAGAATCGTTTACAAGCCGTGAAGGTGAGTCAATACCAATCAAATTATGTAACCCTTTCATTTGGAGAACCCCAGGGCCTACTTCTCTTTATCCTCTCCATAAATGATGTTACTAAAATAATCGAATCATTTGGTCTTTAATTTCACTATCATGCTGATGACCAGCAAGTTTACTTTTACTACTTACTAGAAGAAATATACAGTTTAAAAACTCACATAACTGATTGTCCAGAAGCAATTACTGGCTGGATGACCTCAAATAGATTAAAGCTGAATAAGTCAAAGACTGAGTTTCTTTGGACCGCCACAAGCAGACGTCTGCATCAAATTGATATGTCTACAATAACTATTCCAGGAAGTGGTATTATTCCAAAGACTTGTATTAAACTACTGGGTGTTAATCTGTATGCTGTTTTTCTTTAAAACACAAGTGAGCAGAAATGTTAGCACAGGGTTCTTCCAATTAAGGCTAATTAAAGCAGTACTGAGAAACGTGCCAACAGAGTCGATTAAATTTCTAGGTAATTCTTACGTTATTTCACATCTAGACTGCTGCTGCAACGGAATATATTCTTATGTAATAAGATCAGCTACAATTTAATAGAAGAATCTAGCTGTTTAAAAGGAAGTTACTAGAACTTTCTCGAAGATACGCTAGGAGTGATCCTGGCATTTGACACAGTGGTGCCTCTGATTTATAAGCGGTCTATGTGACTTGCTACGCGAGGGCCCACGACCCACCATTTTGCGCTCACTCAGATTCCGGCAGCCGAGCAGTAAGGTGGATACGGCCACACTACGTAGTTTCTGGCGTCATCTTGCCGCAATTGCATCAGTGCATTGTAAACTCGTTGTCTTTGCATAAGCCTAAATATTAAAGACAGTGACCAGTGCATTACCTCGCTGTGTCCTGCCTGACGTTGTACGTGTGAGATCCAGAGCCCCTAGACATGGTAGTTAAGTACCTTTTTTTCGATAGATAAGGACCTTTTCCGATATGAGGGTGCGCCGATCTGCGAGTTTGAGACAAGAGATGTGATACCCTTACCAACTGAGCTAACCTGGTGGAACCCTAAGATCAGCCCCCGCGTCTGGCCTCGAGGTGAGTTAACCTGTCTCTCTACTATTACATTGCGCCCTAGGTTGGGGCTTGCCCCATATTACTGGAGCTCTAACGTAGGGGCCCATCCTCTTCCCCTTCTGTGCATTAACCCCCCTTCTTGCACTAGCACCCAACGTGTCCTTCTTCTCCTTCTTACACTGGCACCCAACGTGGGGCTCGAACCCACGACCCTGAGATTAAGAGTCTCACGCTCTACCGACTGAGCTAGCAGGGCGAAACTCTGAGATCAGCCCTCGCGTCTGGCCTCGAGGTTAGTTAACCTATCTCTGTACTATTACATCGCTGCCCTAGGTTGGGGCTTGCCCCATATTACTGGAGCTCTAACGTAGGGGCTCATCCTCTTCCCCTTATTACACTGTCGCTCCAACGTGCATTAACTCCCCTTCTTACACTAGCACCCAACTTGTCCTTATTCCCCTTCTTACAATATGTCTCCCCAACTATCAAATGAACCAATTACAATCCGTTTTCAAAGCTGCGGCAAGACTTATCACCGGCGTATCTAAGTACTCCCATATTTCACAGTTTCTCAAAAACCTCAACTGGCTCAAAAGTTCAGAAGGAATCCAGTTCAAGTTTTGCTGGATGGTACTTAAATAAAATAATGGAATTACTCCGGTTCATCTATATGAGCTGTACACCCCTGACAATTTAAATTCACGACAATTAACTCTGAGATCAGCGACATCATCAGCTATCGGAAGGTTAAAAGAACCAGAGCGTATACCACATACAAAATTCGGAGAGTGTGTGTTTTGGCTCATCAGGCCTAAAGCCTGGAATAAACTGCCATATGCTTTAAGAGTGATTAAAATAAATAGCTACTAACTTTCTAATAAATGCGATATCAATAACAATGATAATAAAATAATAACAGTATCGTGCGATGTGGAGTGTGTTCTAATTGTGAGTCCTTTGCGTACAAAATCATCTCAACAGGTATTTCATCATCTTCCTCCTCTCCTTCTCCTTTCCCACCCCAATACTTTCGGCCTCACAACATTCCCCAATTGGGGATGCCATAGTCTTAGTGGCTTCAGACGGTTGGGAGTAGTTGGGACTCTTGTCCGGTATTCATCTAAAAAAAATCCGAATGCGTAACTTTTGAGCCCCCTGAAGAAGATAGATTTGAATAATGCTTTGTTAGTCCACCCTATTATACATTGAGCCTACTTACATACCTATGTTCATAATAGTTACAGGGGGGGTATGAGATTAATTAATATTGCGGGTGACCCATGGCGATTATTGTAGGTCAACACGGCATACGGCGTGATGTATTGCAGCCCATGCAATGCCACCCTGGCGGAGTTGCAATTACGAATGAACAAAGATTATATTTCGATGTAAGTGTTTTATAATCGCACCGATTCAAGGACTTAAAGTAAATTCATAATATATCAATAGGTGGATCAAAATATTCACAAAAGTTTAGAAATGTGAGATAAAAGAATACTGCAATGGATTAATTCCCATGCAAAGTAAATTTTATTTTGTTATGTGTTCTGTTATTAATGTAAAGATTACGAATAGGTTGCCATTTACAGTCAAACTCAATTAGAAGCTTCAAAAAAACACTACATGGTAATTTACATAACATTTGTGGTTTGTGGACAATTATAAATAATTAAAGATGATACTCATACTAGGATTGGGCAATCCAACGAAGGATTGAGGGAAGACAGAGTAAAGAAAGACGTTGCAGTTCAGCTCTGCAGTATTCGAAATGCTGTTTCCAAAATATATTTTACAGGTTTCGAGTGCAGGGCCACGGCTACAGAATAAAAAAGTGCTTTCCATATGAATTTAAAGGAAACCAGTGTGCCTTTGACTTACATTTTGGTTCTAGACCGGAGAGAGCCAAATAAAATACATGAAATATAGTTATTCCATTAATTTGACCGAAAAATGAAGATGAAATGACAGACTTTTGAATCACAAAAGACGCCCACATCATATTTCTTCGGTTCTTCTTTAATCTGTGGCCACGGCCTATCATATTTTTCTGACGTTCTGCTATAGAAATTAGTTTGTTGATATTTTTTTCAGATTCGCCATTTGTAGGCGGCCCTCCCTCATCCGAAGCCTGCAGTTCTCTTCGAACCGTCAGATGATCTCATCCACTACCACTAAGAAAAACAAGGACGATTGCTGACTACGATCAGGTGAATGAACCTACTAGTGATTTGTTGCCATCCTGACTCCATTTGCAATGAAAAATTAGATTTTAGTTCAGTCTCCACAGGCCATGCCTGTTCATACTTGTTATCTTAAACTAAAATAAGCGAACTAAGGTACGTTGATTCTTTGCAGCAATAAAATCATTTCATTAAAAAAATTCTAACAATATTGGTTTTTCGGAAAATTCTGAATGGAGTAAAACACAATTAAATCTAATCACAGAAATAATCAAGCGGTTTCCTGATTTTTGTTCAGGCATTGTACATTATTTAACGCCATGTTTGATTTTCCATGAAAGTATTCGAGAGTTCAAAAAAATATACGAATACTTTCGAGCACACGGCTTTTGTTAACTGGCTCATTCAATTTGATTATTTTGGTGGTCAATGGTTATGTCATTAATCAAATTGCTTTTTCGAGTACCGAGGGCAAAATTGATGGAACTCATCCCATTAAAAAATTGACGTTGATTTCTTATCAACGTTTTTGAATAAATTAGACCCAGTGTTCAAATGTAGGCACCGTAAATCACTGACAGACAGGACTGGGGATATTATTGAACAATCGCTCCCTTTAATATAAAACCACGTACGCAGAAACGAAAAATAATTGGATCTTTTAGACTATTTTTCACAAAATGAGAGCAGTACCAAGGAAAATGTAAATCAGTCCGGAGGATGGAGCTTTAAATCTCAGAGAGGTAAGCAAAATATGCCTTTTAAGGCCATCCACTTGCTAAAATTCCAACGAAATCACGCGCTCCTTATGCAGGTGGTGACAAAGCCGAAATTCCCGCATGTTTTGATTTAGGCAAAAAAACATCACCAAAACGTGTGTTTTATTTTAATTTGTTAAACTCAGGCATAAATATTAAAATGTTTTATGGTCATATTCTAAAAAAACTTAATTTGCCACAATGAAAAATACGACAATATCGGATAAAAGGTTCGTGAGTACGAGATTTTGCGCTTTAAACATTTTTTTTAGGTCGGAGACTTTATTTTTTTCTAGACTTATAAAAAGGCACTCCAAAAAATTGGTGTGCCTTTTTATAAGCCGGTTATACAAAAGGCTAAGGTGTGTTCTACTTGCATTATTTAATTAAATAATCTATGATATTTATAGGCCATCAAATTCCCAAATTGAAAACACACGATTTTGCAATACTTCCCATTGCATCGCCTTAAAGTAAAATCACTTCGGTGAAAGGTGTGACAAAAACTACCATTATCTCCCGGATGAGAGATCACCATTAAGAATAGAATCATTTCCTAAAATGATTTTTGTATTGTTGAATAATCCTCTCTGAATAGTGTCCTGTAAAATTACCGTGGAAGATTCATCGCGGGAAATGTCACCACGGAACATTTGCTGCGGGGAGTAAAAACAAAAGGGTACTTGCGATTTTCAGAGTTTGGAGTTATAAATGTAGTTTGCTTCATTATTTATTAATTTATATAACAACTGTATGTCAATCTTTAATAAATATATCAAATGAGGTCAAAACTTTCTTTAAAAATTATGAAAAACAACCCACAGATGATTTTTTTTTTCACGCTGAAAACAGTTAAAATGCGTTATACTCAAAAGCAATTTTTTGACAACTGCACTTTTACTTTTGAGGCGATAAAATAACAGTTCTGTAGTATAAAATAGTAATTTATTCCAAATTGATATAGTCTTATATATTTTCATATGCACCATGCGAAAATGTATCAGTCTGAAGATGAACGTGATTGATTGTTCGAAACCGATCCGATCTGACAAAAGAAAAAAGTGGAATAAACTTTTTAATTGGTTTTTATATATACTCTTTAGTGATTATATTAATTTAAACAGTCTTTAGCATCATTCAGACATTTTATTTTACCTATTGTGGGCGGTGAATTTTCCGGGCGGTGAATTTTCTGTTGTGAATTTGTGTGTACTGAACTTCCCTGACCTGAATCTTCCGTGGTGAATTGTGGGCGGTGAATCTTCCTAGAACCCTCTGAATGACCAGGTATTAATAAATCTCTGTCTCTTCATCTCTTTTCCAACTCAATTTTGATCAGCGTCAAAACATTCTCCTAATTGGGAGTTCATAATCTCACTGGCTCCGTACGGTCGGTAGTCTGAACACATTTCATTTACTGGTTTTCTATATTCAATCAGTTTCACAAAATTGGATATTTCTCTCCTTTACCGCGGACATTTTAACACTAGTATAGTGTTATAATTTCTCTATCAATGAAGTACACTTTTTTAATGACCCGATTAAATTCTTTAAAAAAAGGTTCATCATAAATCATATCAAGCTGATAATGTGATGATGACCTCTATTTAAAAACAGGCAATACACATATTATTAAGTATCAAATCTCAGTGTGTCATCAGCACCACAGGTGCCAATAATAAATTGTTCACGTAAATTCTTATGTATCCTACCTTTTGCCTATTTTGTCTGTCATTTGCTTATGAATAATTTTTACTTACATAACTAAATATTATTATTAACGTACTAATTAAATTTTATTATTTTTTTAACATTCGTATATTTATGTTTTGGACATCATGCCTGTTTTATGTTCTAAAATAAAATAACATAAAAAAATATAGGAAATTAAAGAAAAGCAGTGCTAGGAATTATTCGAAGAATGAAGGAAAGCATAGCTAAAGCGTTAACTCTGATAAAAGTGACATAGAATACACAAGAAGCTGAACTCTGGGCAAATTGACGATTGCTGAAAATTTTATGTAACCGATCTGAAATCACAACACGAATGCCAAATATATAAAAAAATACTTAATAATAATATTATAGCTTCTTCAAACGATTAGTTTTCACTTTGTGGTATCATTATTAATAAATGAATTAAATAATGTATTTTGTATTCACAACTTTATTAATATAAATAAATTTACATGTTTCGAAAGCGATGCTTTCTTCACCCATATATTTAATTAATACTATAACTTCTCATGAAGAAAGCATCGCTTTCGAAATAGTTAGATATCTTTATTTTAATAAAGTGGTAAATACAAAGTATATTAAGATGTATATTATTTAATTAACTTATTAATTATAATATTAGTTATAATTAAAACGTTTAGCGCCGTTGAGGTGATTTTTCACAAAAACGGTGCAAATCATCCAATTATTATTGTTATTATTATTATTACTACTTTACAAAGTACTTCAATTAATTTAGCACACTGATTGAGTGCTTTAGTTACTGAAGAGATGTAATTTGTTTAGTCATATATCTGTGGATTTACAATATACCTATATATATTTCACACATAAGTTTGTTGTTGTCGTCAGTATGTAGCAGCTCTATAACCCCAAACTATGTTATATTTTCGAGACCACTATACAGAGCTAATCTTAAATCTTAATCTTGCGATCTCAGCACGCATTTTCAGCAAACGTCTTTCTGACGAATTTGTATTACTTAGTCATTGTCTAAAACGCCATAAAATTTCGTGTGGAGGTACATGGGGACGTACCTACGTAACCCTTTGAATGCAATTAAAATGGCAGTAACCGTTGTTGCCACACAATGCCCGCAATCGCTTTACTTATTAAAATGTCAAAGAGGTCATATTATTACCTATTTGAACAAATGTTTTGTTGCTGCCCCCTTTGTTACAACGTTTTAAGTGAGAGTCCACGTTTGCACCAAAAAACTTTAGTTTTCAATGTACACGATTTGATCTGTTACAATACGACGCAATTTATATAAAAAATAAGTAAAATGCAACATTAATACGCCTGTTTGACGCAAGTTTATTCCACACTTCGCCGATCTTTTTACCAGCGTTTCGGAGCGTATGGGTCCCGACCTAAAATTTGTTAAATACAAATATTTTTGAGATAATAAGATATTCTAAGCAAATGAAACAAATTGTGGAAAATTTGGAGGTCCACAGGTTTTGCAGTAAATGATCTGAAACAATAATTTTATAACTGCACTTGGAACATCAGAATCTTTCCCTTCCAATTACGCCAGCAGATGAGTCTGTAACTTGAATTTTAAACGCCATCGGAATACAAGATTAGTTTTAACTAGTTAATTAATTTAATCAGTTAATAATATGAATGTGAGTCCACATGCTTAAAATATGATTGCGCTCGGAACACGAAAATGGCTTTCCTCTGAATTTTGCAGCAATCTGGAAGTAGAATTTTACATGTTTTCTTAAAAAAGCAATTAGTTTGTGGTTGACATATTTGTTAAATAAAACACTTGGCACATTTTTTTAAAAATCATGGCCAACTGGTTTCGCTTATCCTAAGTTTCGTCAAGGTTAAATTTTAGGATTTGAAGTAAGTTTAAATTTGGAGATTATATTCATAATTGTTTCAGCACTTTTGTAAAGCTACTTTTTAGATATACTACACAAATCTGTCTCTATATCTACGGCAACATTATCTACAGCAGCATTGAAAATATTTTTACTATATTTGATGGTAGAGCCATCTCCTCTACAGTACTGTACAGTTGACAGGTTCTGTACCCAGTCAAAATATATGATTTAGTTTTGCATTCTCACAAGAATTGTATAACTATATTGGGAACACCAGAATGGTTTATTTAAAACTCCGCCAGCAGCAGTCCGCTATTCGAATTTTGCAAAGCAATCGGGACACAATACTGGCTTTAACTTACGAGTGAATCTGTATGTGATTGAGCTTAAATTATTTGCATCAGCAACACGTAAATGGTTTTCTTTCTATTTTTGCATTCTATGATCTGGAACTAGAATTTAATAACTACGGAACACGAAAACGGTTTTCTTTCAAATGAAACCATTCTGGTGTTCTGATAGTAATATTTAATGTTAGTACCAATACTGTAGTTCATATTATAATAGTAAAATTGTTTTTTGTTTGCATGTGTTATTATTTTTCATTTTGTCCAGGGTCGCGAAACCATTACAGTAAATTGGGTCGCGACTTGAATAGTAATAATAATAATAATACGTATTTATTCCGGTATGTCTTACACATTCCATATAAAGAATACATACACAGGTTAAAAAAAATAGTAGGCGAATGATACACGACACATAAAATAAAAATAAAATGGTAATTGATGAAAATAAAGCCATTGAGGAGCTGTGACATTTACATTGTGAGGGCCTAATATCTTTCTCCAGTGTGCATCGATGCTGGAGGCTGGGCTGAGGCGGGCTTCCATGATGAGGATATTCCCGGAGTTGTTTTTCTTTTCCCTCATTCCTGGCACCCTGGATCGTAAACGTACTGGAAGCGCTGCAGTATCGGAGGAGGCCAAACATAAAACTGAAGGGCACGGTACAATAACACGGTTCAATAAGTTAAAAAGGTTAAGAAACGCTGCTTTATACAGTAACAACACTGAAAATGGTATTGTGAAACATATTTTACGAAGTTGTGCCCTAAAACAGCAGGATTCCATATCTAACCGTCTAGCGCCACTCCTCGCTGTTTTGGGATATTTATGAGGGTGTAGCATGATACCAAGCGTCTGTGAAATCACAACAGGTATTGGGATGATAACGCTAAGCAGCCCATATAAAGCAAAACTTTACAAGGCGGGTAGCATCACGAAGGTTTTTGTGAGCATTGTAGGTACAACTTTTCTGATACAAGATTAGGAAGCGCTATTTCTAACGCGGAATAATTAAACGGTAGACATTAATTTGGGGTTATAGGTTCATATAATGCGGCAATCAACCTTCGTACATGACATCATTATGTAAATAATGTAAGGAAATATTTTTCGCTAATAAAAGACCATCATATTGATGACGAAATTCGTATTACCATTACCTGAGATTCAATAGAAGATCATAACTGTAAATTGGAAAATAAATCAGAAATGCAGCTCTACTATGCACCTTTTACATTATTTCATGCGTAAAGTCTAATAATTTTTTGTTTTGTTTTGTTTTTTTTAAAGAAAGACAAATATTCCCTGGCTACGAATAATCTGACAATATTTGAAAATCTCCTACTACCATCACAGTAAGTGGAAGATGTTGCTTGTGTCGTAATGGAGGACTTAGCCACCCGAAGAATTGAACTCACGATGCCTGAGTGCGACCCAAACGCGACGCCAACTCAGCCACTGATCGGTCTTAACCTTAATTTAACTAATTTCGTCCCTTACAAAAAGCCTTAATTTTGTACGAACGTTTTAACATATTCGTTATTTTATAAAACCACGTTATTTTATAAATTATATTTTTAAAAAAAACAGGTTTATATTTTATGATATTTTTAAAAGTAATTTAGCTGCATATTTTTTTATGAGACACTTCACAAGAGTACCCTTGTATATACAGAGCACATACAGAGGAACTATATCGCTACCCGGTTATAGGAAGGGATTTGTTAAAGAGGCCCAGATTAAACGTATGAGGAAAGCCAGATGCCGGAGCTCGTTCCACATACGAGCAGATTTACAAAAAATCAGTCGGCGAAACGACCCATTTTCATGAAGCCGACGTAAACTGTGAACGAATGTTCCGCTCGTGTCCGTCGAGTTTCACGCAAGTGCACCGGCGCGGAGGGGATCAACCCTTCCAGTTCCTTCGAGCAGGCTCCATTGAAATATCTGTAGAACAGATTCGGCACACCTACATTGTGTATGTGCATCAGAGTGCGAGTCGGTCTGTTAAAAATGGATTGTCAATCAGACGAATCGCTCTCCTTTACCCAGAATCAAGCAGGTTTACTAAGTATGAAAGGTAACTTCCAAATTGATTTGTTGGACGTACCTACTTGAGATTTGTATAGGATTGGCAGTTGATCACTATTGAAGAATCTGCTAGCCCTATACAAGACTCCCAGTTTCTTGGAAGAAAGATTTACTCGAGACTTCTGTAGACACCTGATACTTGAGCTGGTCTGAAATACTCACCCCAAGCATATCAATGGATACCTTGTGTATTCCTCAGACTTGACTAGCAAGGGTATTACATACAAAAAAGGGCGACTGGATTGACACGGAGAACTAGCGCGATTATCGCATTCATTAGATAGATTATGTAAGAAATGCACGGAGTGTTAGTCGAAACAACAAATATTAATCTTCTAGGGTTAATCTATCGATTGCTTCGATTTTAAAAACTAATTTTTAATTTGACGACTACTGTATTTTTATAACCTTATCATATTTGCTATGTAAATATGATTTTGTAAATTAAAATCAGTTTATTAATACAATCCTCTTACAGATTAAATAGATCATTCTGATCCTAACTTATAGGATCTTATAGGAGACCGCCCTGTTTGAGTTTTCAACATTAAAATTTGGTTTGGCGATGACGAGGAAGAAATAATAGATTTGCTCAATCGTTATGTTTTAGACCTAAGGTTTTGAATAGCTTGATTTTCTATTCTAAAGTTTGTTTAAATTCCAAATATTGCCATCCAAAAAGTTCAAATACACTAATTGATCAATTAAAATTATGGAGTGACTTTAACGAGATTTTGAGATACCACTTTCATAATATAACTATAGTTACCTAGAAGAAACACGATTTCATACAACTATTTTGATTTGGTATTGAACACGAGACCAAATTAACCATTGATTTTATTGTGTTTAATTCGCGGATTATTTCAAGAATCATTAATTGTCATTGTCTTTAATTCGTGTAACGATATTTATCCTTTTTTTATTTAAATTTTATTTTAAAATGTCGTTTCTAAGTTCTGCAAGCATTTTAGTTTGTATTGTTGTGACAGCTGCTTCGGCGTTCTAAACTCTTTTCAAACTGTGATTAGGCAACATTGAAACTACTTATGTATAATTATTTTACTTACCGCCACCGAATTTTTATTTTTATGGTGTTTGAAATGATTTATTAATATTTTTGGTAATAACCGATTTACTCAGAAATCAATTGTGATAACTGAAATTATATTTTTGTAAAGTACTTACAGTTGACATCTGTTTTCCCTCCATTTTGTAATGACGTGAATGCTATTTAAGGCGATGCAATGGGAAGTAATGCGAAATCGTGTGCTTTCGGTCTGAGAATTTGATGATCATTTGATGATGATAGAAATACCATAGATCATTTAATTAAATAATGTAAGTAGAACGCACCTTTGCCTTTCATATATAGAGTTTTAGCAAATGGTAGAGGTTCGTAGCTTTTTGTCTTAAATCATTAATTGTTATTGTTGCCCCGAAACATTTCATCTTGATGTACCCATGAGTTCTCATTAAAATATATGAAAAGTCTGACGAACGAGTATCATTCAAAACTATTCAATATTTCCTAACACTTACCATTTTTTTTAAATTTCGTGACATTAATCTTGTAATAACCATTAACAGAAATTGAACAAAAAAGGTCATATATTTTTTATGAACCTTTGCATTCGTTTTTAAAGCAGTACAATTTATTTGAAAAACACTCTTTCCACCTTTGGGATTGCCAGTCTTGATTTCCCCAGAGGCGTGACGGTTCATTTCATACATGTAACGGAACCTTAAAGTTATACGGTGGTTGTACTAAGACTTATATTTTTTGTTATAAATTGGACGCCAAGTAATGGCTACTGTGCGAATGTGCGTAGATATTGTGTACCAATCTAGTACAAGGCGTTTCCAGTTTTAACTTTATTATACAATGCCCTTTCAAAGAAATGTGACGAAAATAATCTTTCTTTTAATAATATTGTATGAACAAATCAAGAGGTATTGCGAGTATGAATACTGAGGTGGGCGGTCAACGTACGATAGTTTTATTTTAGGTTACTTTATTTCAGGGATAGTAGGGGACAGTGGGGTAACACCGAACGATCGAGTTCTAGAAGTTTCCGATACGCTCATATTAATCGGGCCATGCAGAAGCGGCTTCAGCTTGTCAGCACCGAGCTGTATTTCAACGTAAGAACCGTGTTATATTTTCATTCAAAAGTTTGTAGTATTAGCAACTTTCCTAAAAAGTGGTATTTCTGATTTCATTTAGATATGGTGTTTTTATAATTTATAAATGTAACCATTACTTACCTATATATTCATACAATGTGAAACGAAATCAAAGTTTGTGGCTGGAATTCATTATTGTTGTGGTTGTTGTTTTGCAAAGTTGATGTTCTTCTGGTAGTTCCGAACGACAAGCATATTCTAATTATCTTTAGTTAATAATAAGCCCTGACGAAGCTTCGGTGAAGCAAAATCTGGTTGGCGATCGTTATGAATTCAAATAAAAGTGGTGTTTTACAAATTGTGTTTTTCATTTAATATAACTTTTTTTTTCATTCAATTTTGTAGATAAGTCATTTAATATTTTTGTTATTGAAATATGTTATTTCCTCTCAAAGGGAATATTCCAAACTTTGGTTAGTGATATAAAAAATAAAAAATTTAAGTAATATTTTTTTTAATAAATATTATTATTTAGATTTAAAAAAAGGCTGATTCATAAACAAGTCCTGCCAGGTAATTATTATTACGCGTTAAAGTTATATAATGCCTTCGGAAGGCCAAATAGCTATCAGGTGTAATAATAATTACGTAGCAAAACTGTTTTATAAATAATTTTTTTTTTTTACTGAATGATAATAGTTCGTAAAATTGTTTATAAACTTTAAATTAAAATGGAGTTCTGCAAATTAAACTAAATCACAATAAAAATTAATAAAAAGTTTTTGTTTATGCGATTTGCTTTCTTTTGATTTTCTGTTAGGTGTTCGTTATTGCCTCACTCTCCCCTACCAGTTGATTGAGTATGATTTCATATTTAGATCTTAATTTTTAACATTGTCACTTCAACAAGTAAATTACGTTAGTTCGTTTTTTCACAAATTGAGATTCGAATGCCAACTGTGAGCACTTTGTTACAATTCATATTCCCACGAAAACCTCATTTCTATATGATATATCAAATTTAGCAAAAAATCGTTTTAAGGAAAATAAATAAAATGACAAAAGAATATACAAAAAAACAAATTATTTTAGGATCGCATAGCTTCACATTAGATTTATTGGCTATTAAGGAATTTGATCTTCGATCCAATCTTAGAATTCCTATTACATAAAATATAAACAGTTTATAATTTATTGTACCAAAACTTTTTTTCTCTGGACATAAAAATGTGTGTATATATATATTCCATACATTTATTATGTACATAAAGTATGTGTACAATGTGTGCCAATGTGAAAGTTGTTAAAATTTTAATCTAATTTTAAAAGTAAACAGTCATTTGTTTTCCCTGAAAGTTACCAAAATCGCCTTGGGAAATTTACAATTAAGGTGGCGATAATCAGATTCAACCGGTGATGTCCAAATTAATAGATGTACCATAATAACCATATTTGCCTACCATTTCGACAGCTGGAGGTAACCACGTGACAACTTAAATTTGGCACCAGGCGGGTTCACGTATTTCTCGAATACGTGACACCATCATTCGTGTATTGAGTGGCGGCGAGCGATCATTAGAAAATTATAAAGAATAAAACAGTATTTATGGTTTCTTGCGCATTTAAACGCTTTAAAAATAGACGTGGTAGAGACAATAATCAAAACTATTGCATTAAATTTGACAGATAAGCATTTTTTACTGTATTTTACTCATTCAAATAAATAATATATTAACAGATTTACTAGTACTGTTTTACTTATTGACTGTTTGCGTTAGTTTGGAATCTGTTCCACAGATACGGTAATAATAGAGATTGCCGTAAATTTTGCACAATTATAAAAAAGACGAGTTCATAATCAGCAGATTTGTTTATTGCATAGTAAATACTAATTCTTTGCAATGCAATGCGAGTTGCCTGGTAACTGTCGGAATGTTATTCGCAAATCAAATGACAGTTACCCGCCTAAGCTCGCCCCCCCCCACCCATTTATTTTGGTTTCCCTTACGTGTTGGGGCAAATCTATCTATTATTTGCTCTGTGGGTTTAATAATACTTTTGACCTTACTCTGATATTTGAATACATAGAGGGATATTTAAATTAATTGTGAATTTTTAAATAAACGAACTCTCTTTTTAAGACAATTTTCTTATCCCTTTTCCAGGATTCTCTTCAACGCGCCTAGAAACTTCAGCCGTAGTCATCGCCATGACTTGTTCAAGATACCACATGGCAGAATAGATGTTAGCACAGCACAGCGTTACAAGAGGAATGGTGAAATTGAAAGAAATTTCTAAAAGAGTAGATATATTTACTTACCCTTTAAAACTATTTTTCCAAATGTTGCGAAAGTAAAAAATAACAAATCTTGTACTGTAAATGAATCAGTAATCTGTCGTATAATGATTTAATGAAAATAAATAAAACATCTCTAATAATCGCCGGCTGCTTTCAAAAGCTACACATAAAATGTATGGCAATGGTATTAATCCAATTTTGTTAAATTTTGTCAAACACAGGACTTCATTATTTTAATATGTACGTAACACCCTTTACCTGCCTACTTCCCACTCTTGGAAATGGCGTAGTCTGGAGAAATGTCATTGCATCATCAATGGTGGAATTGTAAAAATAATTCAAATGCGATATATTATGAAAATAGTACTTTATTGGTACACTGACAACACTTTCGTATGGAAATGTTTAATATTATTGAATAATTAGTAAAATATTCCACCATTTATTACAAGTTGTTTAAATATAGGTGTCAATAAAAACTGATGAACTCAACAATGTCCACATGATGCACATATTAAATGGAAATATGTTTAATGAGAATATCAT
>JAHDVE020009101.1:0-23418 GCA_022606495.2 Halesus radiatus
TTGATGGTGACGGGTGGTGGTTGATAGGAATGCTGAGATTTTTCAGTTGTTTGATAGTATTCGGTCTCGCTTAGTGCTGTATCGTTGAGCTTGCCTCTGAGGAACTGGAAGAGTGGACATTCTCCAAGAATGTGCTTCGCGGTTTGTTCTAATTTACATTATCTTGCTTAATCAAATAGTAACACACTTGATTAAAAAAAGGGTTTATTGATTAAGAATAAAAGTTATCTGAGTAGTATTTTGAGAGTTGTTCATATTATCTTCAATTATTAAAAGTACATTTTTCAATGTTGTTATTTGTGTAATTATTATTATTGTTTTATTGTTATTATCACTATGTTCTACTAACATAATATGGGTATGCCCCTAGTTTGGATGGTTATTAAATAAATTCTAAAAAAGTCTAATAATCCACAATTTTAATGTATCTACCCTTTGAGAGAGAAAGTAAATGATGGATATTTAAATCACAGCTGTTCCGATATACTTTATTAAAGAGGAAGCAGTTGTATCCGAATTGAATATTTGGACGACCTATTATAGCGTGTTAGCATGTTTTAAACGTGATATGCAGTTTTACTGCTAAAGCTTTGTGCAATAAAAACTTGGAGATTAAATAACGACATTGAAATGCACGTCGAAACTAATGGCAACCGACGCACACCCAAACCTTACTGAAAACTACCCTTTAGTAAAAAAACTGTAAATAAACGTGTCAAATTTGAATATACCCCATGTAACTGCTATGCGTATTTTCTGTGAGTTGCCACTAATGTATTACTAGTTATTTGGTTCGTGGAGCTTTAGACAGTACGAGTTTAAGCCTTCAATTCAGTTTTTTACTGATGACACTTGTCTGTATTATTTGTGCGACGTTATATTAATTTTATAGCAGAATTATGGCTGACTGTTTAATATTGCTGATCATTAGTGTGGAATTTGAAAAGAGAAGTCACAAAATACGAGTGGGATCGTTGTTTCAAATTGGATTACAAATTCAACAGAAATATAAAAGCGGAAAAAAAAACATTCAGAAAATAGAAATTACTCATGAACACATTATTTGGCGTTGAGAGGGTACTGAGTACAAAAACAGGTGGGAAAAAAAACAATGATTTAGGTAGAGTAGGGTTGGTACAAAAACTACGCATCAGCCTGTCGTAATAGGTAGGTTGTCAGAACTAAAACGTAATTTAATTCGCGTTTCACATAAAATTGACACTCCACTCCAGCGAAACGTTTCAACAAGTTTTCGGTTTCGAATTTCCCCATATATCCCATAAAGAAAGCGTCACACACGATTAGTCAGTTAGGTTTTCGTGGACATAATATCATTTTTATACATTTAATTGTAATCCCGGGACCGACAGTTCACGATCAACGTAAAACGTATTTCAAATAAAATTTACACATAACCCATTATCTCCACATGGTAGGCAGAGAGGATGGAATACCACACAACTCTTCGACTTGGCATACACCAGTGTAAATAGACACATTGTTTCGTGTTATAGAGTTACATTATTCGTTTTTTTTTCTGATTCCATCTACATCCAAATACTATCATTATTATTACTATTATTGATTCGCCTTTTATATACCATACACGCTTTATCTTCATATTCATTATATTTCACTGTACAATAATCCAACCACCAAAACAAAGCCTGATCTGGTGATCGATAAAAAACACGTAATTTGTTGTAAAATTAGAAAGAATAAAGAAAAATATATATATATACATCTTTATATACGATTGGTTAAATTATAAGCTCATAAAAGTTTATACAAACAAAGGCGTAATATTTTATACTTTTATCAGTCTCAAAATTCTTTCAGTAAGATCAATTCTGTGGTACAAAAATATGTTTCAACATATTAATAACCCTATATATAATACAAATAGACTAGAGCAGACTTATAACACTCGTCTTAATTTTAATGAAGGATTAATGGTTCCCAAGCATACGAACAAATAACTTTAAATCACATGATTCCTAGCTGTTTAAATATGTTATGTTACCCGGTGAAATAAAAAAAAACATAAATAAATAAAAAACCGTATTAAAACCAAACAGTTTATAAACATATTGAAAATTTGGCTAGCTGAAAGAAGCAATGCGTATTAGACAGTAAAGAAATATTATTTTACGTACGATTTATTGTTGTCGTTTATGCTTTTTAATTTTTTTTTTGAAATATTTTTGAGTAAGATTTTTGAGAAATATCTATGCTTTATGTGTGTTAGGTATGTTTTCACGTTTTTATTTTATATATATATTGGAACCTTAACTATAAATTTTGAGTTTTGAATAACAAGCTCCCGTTTATCAATACTCATTTTAAAAATCACGAGGCAAGGTTATTATTTTGGGACCTATAAATGCATAACAAATCAGGAATAATTTCACGTCGCTTACCTAAGCTGCAAGTCGAACCACTTCATTGTATATTAAAATAACAGAGCAAGTGAATAACTTGTGGAATTGAAAAATGTACTAGATAAACCGAGCGGATGGGGTGCCACGTGACCAAATCATTTATCCTCCTTAGCAGCGGCGAATCTCTACTGCTTCAATCGCAGCCCCCGGGAGGTGGGTTCTCACGTGGTGCCCAGGCTGGGCAGATAGCTTCCGTCATCAAACAACAGTGTGTTCAAAAATATCGCCAGGTAAATATTAAGGTAATTTTTATAATGCATGACCGGTAAATAAACTTAAAAATGGAAAAATGGTTAGGATTTTTTCACACAGAAAGTTTCGTATAATTTTTTGTAACGCAATAACCACAGTTTTAAAATTACTTCGGGCACCGACAAGCTGTCAAAATAATACAAAAAAACTCAAATACTCGCAGAACTTCATTATAAAACAGTTGAATTTAATTTATTTCAAATGAATAAAATAAAAATTAATGAAGATCTACGAATTAAACACAATTTTATTGATCCCAAACGAGCAGTGGTAATTATAGATACTCTCAGTATCGCCCTGGTCACATACTACCATTAAGATTTGAAATGGCTTTACCCGTATTTTTTGATCAGGAAGCTTATTCTGGTTCTTTTTAAAGAAAATTCCTTATCCCTTTTCTGATTCCGATTACATGTCAATGACAATACATTTTTAAAGGAGTTTGTGGTTTAATTGTCACAGAATTTTTAAAAATTATAGTTACATCGCACGTGCAGTTTATTATTACTTTTTCAATTTATTTTAATAACTCATTTAAACTTACAAATCTCGTTGTAATATTTAATAATTGAATAAGATAATATTAACAAATTCCAAATGAAACACGAAACCGAAAAAAAATACAGAATATAAAAAGTTAGAAAGTAAATCAGTAGCATCTGGGAATCGAACTCTGGACCTCAATCTTACCGAGACAACCGCTCTACCAACTGAGCTAAAGAGACCAGTTCACTTTACGCCATCCTTATCGATATCATACCTCAACTTCCTATCATCCTCCATTAAATCCCATATTATTGACTGATATCTTTATGATGATTACAAAGTTCTATCCGAATATAATTGCAATCTAGATTGTTATTAATTCGGTTAATTTAACAGGAATATTATGCGACAAATGACTTACTAATATGTTTTAATTTTGTTAAAACAACCCAAATATCATATTTTTTACATAATGTCATTCACTGAATGACAGCTGTCATCCAAGAGAACCCGAACCGCAGTTAAGCAAGAAGTTTTTAAGTCTACGGAAAAGGATAAGGATTTTTTCTTAAAAATAACAGGAATAGGCCTCCAGGTTTGCTACACTAGTCAATGAACTTTTTTGTGAATTAACTCTAATTTAATTTATTAATACTTTAGTATTGCACATGTCATCACGGCTATTATTTGATTTTATTTCACTCTTCTATTGTTAACCGTATTTATTGTTTTTTTTTATGTACCATCTTTTGTTTTACCATCAAGATGCAATTTCGATGTAAAATATCAACGGGCAAAAACAAATAAATATAACATACATGCTTAAAATACACCCCACGGGATCGGTGTCTTTATCTGTATTCTTTAATCGGGGGTAGATCACCTGAACGGATCACGTTTTACCTTCCACCACCTATCGGCCAATATCAAGTCGAGGGGTGTTCATGCTCACAATAATTCTAACAATGTTACCTATACAACTAAAGGGCACTTCGTCACACTTTTCGATATATCTCATCTAATATTCACGAGATCTAATATGAATTGTTTAGTCTCTTTTGTCCTGTGGTCCTATATTACCGGCTAAGATGAAGACGCCGGTGTTCGATTGCGGATCTGGCGATGACAATTTTGTTTGCGGGGTGTTTATACGGAACGTGGTCAAGGTTAATGCTTTTTTGATCTTTCGGAGGGGGTGATTCAATTAAGATAAGGGTTGGGATATTAAAAATAAACATCATGAGCATCAATATTATCTGCCAACATAAAACGCTACCCGGAAACGCAAAGGTATTACCCGTAATAAAATAAGGGTAGTGTGAGATGAAATTTTACTACGAGAAAAGCGTAAAAAAAGAAATAAAAATAATTATAAATGAATCTCTAATTTGGAATTAATTCGTGAAGCCCAATTTAATAAAATTATATACCTGCGACGAGAAATACATGTTCTTGACGAAGCAGCACATGGGAACATTTGCGAAGAAATTGTGTCTCGCAGAGAATTTAGAATAGTTGTAAGCTAATAATTTAATACTGTATATTTGGCATATGTAACAAATGAAGAAAAAAAATGATTAAAAGCAACTTAACAAAAATGAAAATGATAAAATCAATAGCCAGCTTTTTTAACAGCGACATTTTTTTAATTTTTATTGTATAATATTAATTATATACAGTGGGAACTTATACCCGCTAAGCCACTGCAAGTAGCTTGTCAGCAGGAGTTTATTTCAACAATATAATAATACAACAATAAATTACAATCATCATACAAATGTAGGGCAAAAATTATTATATTTAGGCGCATGCATCTTGTCCTGTACATAAGTTGAGAAAAAAAAATTAAAGAGAAAAAATAATGGTAAAAGCATTACAGATTTGTTATTGAGATACTAGAGTCCAATCTTATAACACCGATTTAAATAATATTATAAAAATGTCAATATCATAAAAATATCAAAATTATAAAAGTACCAATATTATAAAAGTATCAATATTATAAAAATATCAATATTATAAAAACATCAATACTTTTAAAAATATCAACATTATAAAAACATTCATATTACAAAAATATAACTATTACGTAAATATCAGAAATATCAAAGTATCTGTAAGTATTAAATAGATTAAGAAATAAAAATTTAAAAGATATATACATAAAACAGCAGTACAGGTTGGTTACAATGAGGATAGACTTAAATATAATAGTAACACCGTAACAGTAAGTACACCAGATATCTAGGAGCTATACAACCATGGAGACCGTCATATTTGTTACCATCAATACACAAGGTTACTTTCCAAAAGCCAACACTTTAACATCAGTGAGAATTTCATCATAGGACAATTGTTTTTAAATGCGTACGGCAATTTGTTAAATATAAATGGTACAATGTATTCAAGGGTTCGTTGACCATATTTATTTTGAAATATTGGCACTATCATTCCTATATTTTGCGTGAAACGTGTATTGTGTACATGATCCACCACTGCCTTATACGGACTTTCAGATATATGTTGCAGTAGAATTTTATGCCACAAAATACCACGAACAGGTAATACATTAATTGATTTGTACATAATATCAATGTCTCGCCTTTGGTTAAAAACTGTTTTACTTACTAACAATTTTACCATGGCGTTTTGAATCAGCTGTAAATGTTTTATGTTGGTCTTACAGGAGTGTCCCCAAGAAGTTATACCATACCTTATAGTCGATTCTGCTAGAGACAAATAAATTAGTTTCATAGTTTTTATAGGCACGTATAATTTTATCTTGTGGAGTCTTCCTACAATGGCTCGAAGTCGCTTACAGAGGTTGGAATGATTGTGAAATATGAG
Organism: Halesus radiatus; assembly: GCA_022606495.2. Taxonomy (NCBI): domain Eukaryota; kingdom Metazoa; phylum Arthropoda; class Insecta; order Trichoptera; family Limnephilidae; genus Halesus; species Halesus radiatus. The sequence goes on from JAHDVE020009101.1 coordinate 6,027, forward strand.
TACGTACCACCAAATGGCGCTTCGTAACACAAACGTTATTTTTATCAGATGTAGGTAGGCATTGAATACCTATATAATACCCAGCAATTCAGATAGAATAAGCGCCCTTGAGGTGGTCTTTTACAAAAACGGCGCTATACAAGTCATCCAAATATTATTATTATTACAAAATAAACATAAATGTAGTTACATATTTGTAGGTGTCGCGAAACGTATATACTTGTGGAATATACTGTGATTAACTATAGGTATTTTTTTATATTTTTTTTATATCCAATATATACCGTACAAGAGTCTCAAACTGCCCCCAACCGTCTGGAGCCATTGAGACTATGGGATTCCCAATTGGGGAATGTTGTGAGGTTGTGGGGAGGGGAGGGAGAAGGGGGAGAGGAAGGTGGGGAAAAGAAATACCTGGCTATTCAGATCTGGTCACCAAACATGGCTAAAAGCCATTTCAAGCAACGTTTCAATTCTGAATGGTGGTCTTTCACCAGGGCGATACTGAGAGTATCTTCCACTCTGGAACGTGCGCAAATATACTATATATTATTTTTAAATTAATTAATTGTGAAACAACACAAATTAATTAAATAAAATTACTTGCGCACGCCGGGATTTGAACCCGTGACCTTCGGATTCGTAGTCGAGAGCCTTACCCCTCGACCATGGAGGCCGTCAAAGCTATCCAAATGCACTGGAGAAAAGTCATTAAGACTGGAAAAACTGGAAAGTTTTGGATTTCCTCACACATTTCCAGTAGTCTCTTTAAGATCCAGGTGTATTCCTTTTATTAAGACCCTCCACACAACACCCCAAAAGACACTAAAGACATGTCACGAAATTCTTAAAACGGATGGACAGTTATAAACATTTTCAATAAATGAATTATAAAATATACTTTGTTTTCACTTTACAAAAATATACATAGATATCTACATGTTAATAACAAATTTATTTTTTAAATTAAAAAAGAAATGATTTTTATTAGAGAATAGGAATTCGAGGAAAACCATCCAATTAGTATTTTTGGGGTTTAGTTGGTCAAACACGGGAACCAGTTATCCAATGGAGCCTCAACTTGCAATATCAATTAATTATTCATTTGATGTTTTAATCAAAAGCTTTGCAGTCCGTGAAGCAATAATTAGGTGCAGATTAATTAAACCGAAATAGTGCTCATAGTTGCGCGTTAATACGAAATATTTGTGTACTATATTAATAAATATTTCTCGTGTATAAGTATATTTGATGAAGTTGCACGTAGCTCTGGGATTAACTCTCTCATAAACAAAATGCACACATGAGGTCCTAAATTGTATCCTCTTTGACAAGCTGCCAATTCATTAATAGTTATGATGCATTTTATAATGCAATCACAAAACGTCATAAGCATCGCTTGAAGTATATAAAATTATAGTTCCAGAACTCGCCGTTATATGAAAACACTTGCCCAATACCCACATTAATTAAAAATATCAGCGTATTAATATTATTGGTGGCAGGGTAGAAATCTCATTCCCTGCCATACATAAGACAACAAAAAATCTATCGATTAATTAATATTTAAAGTGTCCATCATATGACCATATTACCTTTCCATGTGAATGTATATTTCGTACACGGGTTAAGTAATTTTGGTTATTTCGGCGTGAACTTCAAAAAGATATTCAATTTATTTTTTATAACTTATTGAAGTTTGTAAAACTCATTGTAATATTTTAATCATTGAAGAAGATAATATTAACACATCCCAAATGAACCACGAAACCGAAAAAACAACAGAAATTAAAAAGATTTCAGTCGTACTGGTCTCATTAGCTAAGTTGGTTAAGCGGTTACCCCGGATAGGTAGAGGTCCTGGGTTCGAGTCCCAGATGCGACTGAAATCTTTTTTAATTTCTGTTGTTTTTTCGGTTTCGTGGTTCATTTGGGATGTGTTAATATTATCTTCTTCAATGATTAAAATTCAAAAAGATATGTCATTACAGTTTTTTTTAATCGAAGATAATATTAACAACTCTAAGAATGAAACACGAAACCGAAAAGATACAGAAAAGAAAAAATATAACGGTAGCAGCTGGGTCTCGAACCCAGGAACTCGTGGTCTATCCGGGACCCTGCGCTCTAATCCACTGAGCTACGGCTACCCCAATCTGTCCCGTCATTCTTATCGGTATCATACATCGATTACTTACGAATTAATTCCTACATATTTTGGTTTCTCACATTTTTTTATGACTACGAAATTCAAACCCGAATTTATTTGTAATCATTAGATAGTGTCTCGGTTAAAGCTATTCGACTTTTTTTTATTTATTCTTAAATTTAAAATATAAAACAAAAACATTAGCCACTCATCTCACTAGGACAGTCCTGTGTTGAGATGAGCGCCTTTACAATTTTAGAAACTATATGTTATACAATTTTTTTAAATAACCAAAGTTATTCAAACTGTAAAAAACTATAAAATCTACAGTAAACATTTAAGTAGGGCGGTACATTTATAGATTACAACAATATTAATATCATTGTAACTCAAATAAATAACTATCATAAAGTATCTGTGCATCAATTAGCCACAATCACAGGGTGAGCATATTTTCGTTAACAAGAAGTAGTGAGTAAATAATAATAGGTAAATAATAATAAGTAAATCATAATCAGTGAATATTTCTATTTATATGGAACATCTGTTGACTTTTATACAAGAATGAAGGATTAATGGTTCCTGAGCATACAAACAAATATGGACAAAGAACTTTAGATCACATGATTCCTAGCTGCTTAAATATGTTAACTGCTTATATAAAAAAAAAATTTTTTAATAATAAACAGTTAATCAATTTATTGAAACTTGGCTAGCTGAAAGAAACTATTTGTATTAGATAAGTAGGAAAAAAATTACGTACGATTTATCGTTGTCGTTTACATTTTATTTTAAAAATATTTTTGTAGAAATATTCTTGAGAAATATTTATGCTTTAAGTTTGTTATATATTTTTTAATTTTAAATAGATAAATATTTTCTTATCTTAATTGAAAACTTAGGATAAAGTTTTGAATAATTAGCTCCCGTTAGACAAACTACAAAAAGTCGTTTAACCGGACTTTTAGGAATGCATTTATTTTTTTTGAAATGTCTTAAAATAATAATAATAATAAAAATAATTTGAAACGATAAAAAATTTCAATCAATTTCTGAAATTAGTTTTATTGTACACGCCAAAATAATTTGAAACGATAAAAACAACAGTACAACGTAGTTTTCAATTTCTGAAAGTGAACACGCCAATAGGAAGAAAATATTTTTTACTAAAATCCTCTGGAGTGAAAAAATAATTTAAGAACGGAGAAAAGTAAAATCGTAAGTAATCGTAGTAAACGTATTGTTTTCCAAATCATATCATTACTTTAAACACGCGAAATAAATTTTCCTAGAACCAATTTTATAAACGTTTTTGTTAAATATGGTTGGTAACTGCTGAGAAATTTTTGTAAGCACAACTTGGTAGACAAAAAAAATCTAGAAATCAATTAAAAATATGATATTCGATATTATTTATATTTTGTCAACATGTTAAGAAAATAAATAAGTACCTACGTAATAACAAACTATGGCAAACACAACAGCAATAACCGAGGCAGAAATATCTAGTTGATACATCTAAGATATATAAAAGAGGAGACGGCAATATTGTGGTTTATTTCCAAATCACGTACGACGTAACACCTCCGCATTATATCAGGAACATTCCTACCTCCTCCATCGCCTCTTCGCCGTCGCCTACGTCGGGGGAGGGACGCTACACCAGAGAAATATAGCGCATCTAGGCGACAGTCTTTGAATCGCTTCAAACTCCGTATAGAAATAATATATAAAACTATGGAACTAGCGGGAGAAAATGCACTTTGTGAACATAATACGCAATTTGTAAAATGTGCAGTTATTAGACAAAGTTAAGATGTGCTAACTTTTCATCCAATTGTAAGTCGTAGGTATGGTTTTCCGGGAGGATATTTAGAAATTTCGTTATAAGAAACGCCGTTAGTGTTCAACGTGTAGCCGAAGTGTGGTATGGCAAGGATAATATGGGAATGGTCTGTCCACGAGGTACGATGACCGATGGATGCAAGATCTTATTAGCTGTCTGGGAAGACAGATAAGAAACAGTGGCAGACTGTAATTAGGGGACTAATTTGACAATTCAAAATCAGACAGCAGTCAGATGCGAAAAAAAAAAAAACAAGTTTATGTTCAGCAGAAAACTAATATTGATAAAGGCTTCAATTATAATAAAAATTCTTCGAAAATACCATACTTAAGGAAGAACCTTTCGTCTCTGATACAAAAGCGCTCGCTTTTTTGATTTCAGTTTTGAAAATCTATGTCCGTCAATATTATCTCTCTGGTAAAAAGGGCTAGAAAACTCTCCACTTCTACTACAGTGGCGAGAAAACCACATTATTTCTGTTACCAGTTGTGTTTCGTTTGTCTTTAAAAAATGCAGTTCTTATAAATTGACACGAGTACGAGACACTTAAAAAGAGTACGACAATTCTAGTTTTTATCGATAACAGACTACAGAAGTTAGGAGGGAAGAAAAGAATAGAGAATAGTGGTAAATAGAGGAAGAAGCTGACAGATAACGGCAGCGGCAAGAAGCAACAACAGGTGGCAGAGTCCAAGGAGCGGAACCTCACTTCCGCCGGAAACAAATCCTATGGGTGGAAGGTTACAAGAACAAGAAGTAGACTAAATGGCAGGAAGGGCGGGAAAGGGTTGTTTCCTTATAAGATCTGACGATTAAGGTTATTTATCGCTCGGGTCGGGGAGTCGAGCTAATGGGAGTGTAATTGGCTTTTTACTGATTAAAACACTTGAGGTGTGATGATAAATTTACATGAAATATCATCAGAAACATATTTAAAAAAAAATTAAAAATACTAAAAAGTTCCGCCCCCATCCATAATGTGCTGAATGACCAATGTGTAGATAGTTGCTGATCTGCTAGCTGAGAATAAATATACACAAAAACAACCTCATCAATTGTGCAGGTACAAACATTGTTAGATTAATTTAATGGAGTTGGGTAAATACACACTATTAAAATATGAATTGCAAGAGCAATAATTTAAGTAAACAGGTAAGTCTGTTATAAATTCGCCTAAGATTTAAAAGAAAATATTACCTGCGGGTTTCGTTAAATAGTACGTTATACAATTTAACATTCCATATTACGTGCCCACTATTTTTGGTTAAATGCAATATATCTTTTAATTTTAAATTACCTATTAGTATTTATTTATTTATTTGTACTGAGTTATTACAGATGTTCACACTTACTTGAGAATAATTCAGTTAAAAAACTTAGTTAATATACACAGATTACAAATAATCAGACAAAGGATACACAAAGCATAAACTGACAAAAACTAACTCAATGATACATAATACAATGGAAACAAGAGACACAAGTGTTATGTAATATAATTATCCCGATCATTGTCACATATTTCATCTATTTAGATTGGTAGTCACTATGACAATATGTAACATTCGATAAATATTTTTTTTGTTTTCTGCCGTTGAGGGAAATTTTCACAAAAGCGGCATTATACAAAATATTCAATTATAATAATACCCCACGAATATTTGGAATGTATTTATCAACCATAAAAAAATAAAGAGTTCTTTAAATATTTAAACATAGTAACCGACTGATCCAGTTTTTGGAAGTCAAATAACATTAAGTTAATATTATTCATTTTCTCATTTATTCTAATGAAGATACAACAATTAAAAATAAGTTTATTCACTTACAAACAAAAGACTATATAAGTACCCTCACTATCTCAATAAGGAAATTAAATGCAGAAAACCACAACAACAAAAAAAATTGACTTTAATAATAGATGTTTTATCTCTTTGTCTTGCAATTTCTTCGAAAAAAAAAAATAATAATGTGTAGGCATAGCAAAATGGTATTTTTCTATAAATAAAGAGTTGAAATGATGAATTCATGTTCAACAATCGTGTACCGCTGCCATAAACCATAATCAGCATCATCCCTTACAGTCCGAGCGAACTCGGTATAGAAAAATAAATACATTTCCCTCTCTCGAAAAGGTCGAATAAAAACAATTCGTGTATTTCTTTACAGTAAACACAATAAGATGTAGAGGTAAATGAGAGAAATTCTCGGATCCCGTCCTGAGAAAGGTAGAAGAGATAGCGTGTGGGGCGCCAGGCAGCCGGAGGCAGAGGGGAGGAGAGGAGCAAGAGGAAGGTGCAGACAGGAGCAAAGGTTGGGCCACCCATTTATCCTAGCTAAAGATTGATAACCTTGTCATTTGCCAGTAAGCTGTTACCAGAATGAAGAAGCCAAGTAAGATGTAAGAGAAGATTATACGAAATAAGAAAACGCTCGCTTGGGGAAGGAAAAATTAGGAGACGTCTTAAGAGATGAATTGAATCAATTTGGTGGTGGGATACAAATAATATATATCCCGAAAGTCGTTTGATAAATTAATTCGTGCAATCAAATTCGCACTTATAATACTGTATTCCAATCACTCCAAGAGCCGAGATAATGGCGTTATTAAAACACGCACTACTTTTGCAAATGGAAGTTGTTTATATCGTTACGGTATACGGAAATACACTGTGTTTCTAATGGCAAGCCTTAAAAAGGAGAACGATTGTTAAATAAATAACAAATTTCTATGGGACTTTATTAATTCAACTTCAGATTCAACTTTAAATCTTAGAGGGTTACGTGAACAAAGAATGTCCAGTATAAAAGTTTAACTATAAATAAATGAAAATGTTTTTTTTTATGTACAATATGAAATATGAATAATAATTATTATACTATCCCGCCTTGCACCCTTTATGGAAACTAAAAAAAATAGTGTAGCCTTTTTTTCAAGACAAACATTCCGGGGTTACGAATAACCTGACAATATTTCAAAAATTCCTACTATCATCATCATGAGTGGGAAAATTGTTTCTGCGATTATGGAGACCTTAACTACAGGAGAAATTGAACCCATAACGCCTGGGTGCGAACCCTACGCATTTGTCCGCAAAGCTATTAGCCGTTACATTATTTTAATTTTAATATATTCACATAAAGTAATTAGTTTAGTTTCATATAACAGGTAAGGTTAACATTCGTAGCCCATCGCTAAAAGTGAAATTCAATGCTCTTTCCCAAAGTTTTAATATTCAAATAAACGAGCACCTATCATTGTGTAATATATTTCATACAAGAGGGAGAGGGATTAATTCAAAATAATGATAATATTTTATTAATTTATACAGACATAGTGTGTATCTCTTTCGACCCGCGAATATATTCAAAATGGATCCCCTCCGGACAAAAATGTCGTGAACCATTGCGTTACGTACTACAATAAAAACTATTTGTTTTTGAAAAATACCCTATTCCGAGCATTCGTTTCTATTGCAAGTAAAAGCTTTAAAGATTTCTAGGTAATTATGTAACGAGATAGTTCATTGTGTCAAAACAGTAAGGCCCGGAAGAACGTCGCTAGCGGGTACTCGAGGTACACAGTTATTATTTTAGCACAACACATGGGTGGCTTTGATGTTAGCGTCGAGCGGGCTGAGCGGAAGCTGATGGCTGCTCTACATTATTTGCACGTGTTTATTAAACAAATGGAAACAAAATACACATCGCTCCGGGGAAAACAAATTTGCAACACGAGCTAAGAAAAATACCACGGGAATAGTTAAGCAGTGAGCTTCACTTTCGTTCACGTCGTCGGTTAGCAGTGTCGGCACGTAGGTTCTTCGTAAGTCTTTTGACTTATGGAACATGCTAACAATATCAATATCTGGATAATATAATATTAATACGTATTGCACTGAATTTTCTTCTGGAGTTGTGACACTAATTAGCTTTGTATATTTTTCACGCATTAAGGTCGCTACACACGAGGAATGTAATATATAAGTGGCCTATCTCACGATATAGCTCGCCAAACAATCCCCATAAAGTCGTCACAAGCAATGTAAGCAAGTAATATAATTAATAAAATCGTGGGCATGGTCTAGATAATATTCATTGATCTGCTAGCAAAGCGATATACTGTAATTTATATTCCCCCTTTTCTGTCTACCGTACGAGGTTCCTGCCATACTGTGCCCCTCTCCAAAACACACCGCGCAAGTATTCAGTTTTTTTATTTTTTATTTTTTTTATTTTTTATTTATTTATTTTTTATTTATTCATCCAAAGAACATAAATACATGCATGGTAAAATATATAAAAGAGCAAAATATGTAGTCCTGCAAAGCGGTCACATGACAGCTTGTCTGCAGGTTCTACAAAAATTAATTAGTAATATTAATTAATAGTAATACATACAAACTTTTCTGGATTTCTTTTTTCTTTTTGGTTTATAAGTAAATATTAATCTTAATTAAAATAGGTACTTACATTTGACACGAACATTATAGGTACATAATTTAACTTAGTCATTAAGTATACATAGATAAAAAATTAAAGATACATAGATTGCTCATTTAAAATCCATAACTTCATCGATTTCACGCAAAGCCTCTCACTTTCCTCCAATTTATAGCTTTCATTAAATTTATTGAAAATCACTGGCACTGTGTATTCAAGAGTTCGACCTCCATATTTAATACATAATTTGTGGAATTTTTAGACATCTTCTTTCAGTGAATCTTTTTTTTTATTTTATATGAATACCTCACAAGAGTCCCAACTGCTCCCAACCATCTGGAGCCAGTGAGACTATGCCATTCCCAATTGGGGAATGTTGTGAGGCTGAAGGTATTGGGGAGGGGAAGGAGAAGGGGAAGAGGAAGGTGGGGAATATCTGGCTATTCAGATCTGGTCACCAAACACGGCTAAAAGCCATTTCAAGCAACGTTTCAATTCTGAAAGGTGGTCTTTCACCAGGGCGATACCGAGAGTATCTTCCACTCTGGAACGTGAGCAAATATACTATATATTATTTTTAAATTAATTAATTGTGAAACAACACAAATTAATTAAATAAAATTCACTTGCGAACGCCGGGATTTGAACCCGCCACCTCCTTCGGATTCGTAGTCGAGAGCCTTACCCCTCAACCATGGAGGCCGTCTAGTGCTGTGTTTGTGCACCAGTGGCTTTTTGTATTGGCTTTCTCCCGCGTTATCTATAATAGTGATGTACCATAGAAGACCTTTTACAGGAAGTAGGCCCTCAGCACCGTACAATATTTTTAAATTTTTTGTCCAATTATCTTCTATGTATCAAGAGTTTCTAACTGGTCGATTGTGGAGCAAATTTGGGTTAATCCCGCCAATTACGATTTTGAATTTGATTTTTTTTTAAATATTTATTCACGTCCCATTTGGGCTTTTACATTTGATCACATTAAATGCATGATACCTAGTGTACATAAAGTTTTTTTTTTTAAATCACAATACAATATTCAATAGTAATAAAAACAACAAGATAAATACAGTCAAGAATGGCATACAAATAAAATAATACTATTTTCATCATTGTAACAGTCCCGGCACTAACGCAATCCAAAATTCTATAAATTTCGCTTGCGTCGATTAGGCAAAGAATTTTCTCATGTCGATGATGCCGGTGGTATATTATCATATAAAAGACGTATGCTACAAATCTTGTCTGCAATATGAAGTATCAATAGATTAGTCTACATCAATAACTGTATTCTATGTACCTTGATTTAATTACCACGCCTTTATATTATTCATTTAATCATATTTGGTATTTATACTTCATGTTTTTACAAGCTTTCATACATTTTTTTTTTCACACTATATTTTTACAAGTTTTTATACTTTATATTTTTAGAAGCTGTCATACTTTATATTTTTTATGTTCCATACTTTTTTTATAGGTACTGTTTTAATTTTAATACTTTTCAATTTATTAGTGTTTGAAAGATGATGTTTTAATCTTCTCAACGAAGGATGTGTCGATGTAAGCTGAACCAAAACGTAGAAAGCAAATATATTGTATACCTACTACTTAAATGATGCAAGAAAGGGAATGTTGTAGGCACTAGAAATTTTTTTATTAGGAAACTTATCATTTTAGCCAGCTATATACTCGTAGTGTAGGGTGGAAGATACTCTCAGTATCACAGTGGTGATAGACCACCTTCAGAATCGAAATGTTGCTTGAAATGGATTTAATGAATCGGAAATAATTAGCCAGGTACATCCCAACATTACTAATAATTATAGAACAAAAAAAAATAAGAAGGGAGAGGAAGAGTAAGATAGGATCGGGATAGGAGATGCTCTCGATACATTTTATATTGTGCATCTATTTGTTGTCGTACGTATTACTTCGGTTCGATATTTTGAAAGGGTATTGTGAATAATATCGATATTTTGAAATGTTGCGTTATATTGCGAACAAATACGGGGAATTTGGTGAATTTATCCTAAGATTGGTCATGCATGCGGACAGATCCAGGCATTCGTAAATAACAAGATTAGATCAAATATTAAGCGTCGCGTTTGAAGCGTGATGAACTTATAGAATTTTAAGGATTCGATATTATTTGCAAAGTGTAATTTATTTGCTTATAGAATTTACGTTAATTGCTTTCCCCCTCCGCATATCCTTCTCCTCCCCACCATCTTCAGCCTCATAACATACACCAATTGTGGATACCATTTTCCAAATATACCCAGAAGGTTCGGAGTAGTTTGGAGCCTTATAATATAATAATAACAAAGCATTTATATAGCGCAGTTTTGTGTGATTTTACTTCAAGTGCGCTTGTGGTACCTATTCACATAAAATATAATTAACGGTTTATGTATTCGATAAAAAATAAATAAATTATTAGTCGTTAAATAAACCATGCGTGACCGGCAAATAAAACCTATTCGGCTAGAGAAACACCCCATAATGCGGGATAATCTGCAGCAAACCACGGGATTAATTGGGCTTTTGGGGGATGCTTCGTTGAATTAATTTACATACAAGGTTCTCCCCTGCACATTTGCAACAAATTGCTATAATTGAAATTTGTAATCTAATCCCACAATAATAATTATCATGCAAATCGAAATAATATACAATTCGAGGAAAATTCACAAATTGACCGCGATAATTATCGTATAACGCACGATTAAAATAAATAATAATTAATTAATTAAAAAATATACTTTGTTTACACCACTTTTTAAATATACATAAATATCTACATGTTTTGACAGCGATGTCATAATACCGATATTAATTCATAGTAACGAAAATAATATTATGAATACCAATCATTTGAAGAAATCAAAAAATAACAATTTATTAAATATTACCTATTTAACTAACTAACCATCACGCTATTTCATCGCAGGGGTAGGCAGAGAATACGGACCGCCAAACAACCCGATCTTGGCATACACTTCTTGCTTCATTCGTATTCACTCATGGTCTCATACATTCTCTTCTATTATTCCGACTTCTGACAAGGCCCGACTCAAATATGTGATTCACTTGATCTTGCCATGTCTTCCTCGGGCGTCCCCGGCTTCTTCTTCCGTTCACATTCCCGTCATACAATCTCATTATACTCCTTTCTTCGTTCAATCGCTCTACAAGCCCATAACATCTAAGAATCCCTTTATTAATTGTACTCATTATACTTGCATAAGCCTTGCATTCTTTATGAATCCCTTTTTTTTACACGATCATACATGGTTTTATCACACATTCGCATCAGAGATCTCATTTTTTACAGAATTTATCTGCTTTCATTCTTTCTCTGCTAGTTCCATGCCTCACTGCCATACATCAGGGTTAGTATCAGCACTCCATTGTGGACTGTAAGCTTCGCTTCTTTGGACAATTTTACCTATTTATTTATTAGTAAAAAGTCGTCAATTGCGACGGCGAAAAATATGAATGTTTTATTGCAAAATTTTAGTTATATTAAATAAGATGTCACCCCTTTTAATGTAAAAAATTATATTCACGTGTAATCCAGGTTGTATGCATCTACGAGTAGATACTTGGTCCAATAAATTGTTCAAATAAACAAATTTTAATACACGATCAAAAGAAAAAGAATATTTTATACGATTTTTTAAATGAACGTGTTTATATCTAATTTTCGCTAAAGAGGAAAAAAAACTTTTTTTAATCTTTAGATGTGAGAGAGGGCTTAAAGTTTCAGAATCCTGATTTATCTCAACAAAAAACCGTTTATAGGAAGCAACAAAAACCACAAAATAGTGAGCTCTGGCGTAAAAATTAAAACGCATTTCTCCGTCGTAATTTCAAGGTCATCGCAACTAATTTTACCTTTAAAATCATACAAATATAGCACTCACAGAAATAACTAGAAAGGCAAATTAATAACAAAGATTAATTGATGTTTACAGTTACTCTGTGCTAATGAAATACGAGAAATATTATCATTAGAATTCTTCAAAAATACCAACAGGATTAATCGACTCATCCATTAAACAAATTTTGCTATCGTAAAACTAGTTCAAGATGTTTATTAAAATCGAAATGATAAAAACACCACCCTCCCAGTTATCAACAATTTCGTTTAAAGTACGAGGCAAGGCAAAGTCTGTGGTGCAAATAAGGGAGTTTTAAAATCAAGTCAGGACAGTACTTAGTACCAACACGCTAATAACATCGCATTAAAAGCTCCGGACGAAAGCTCAAAGCTTTTTGAGATTTAATTACCGAGATAGCCCTATAGATAGGGGCTTCAGGCTACAGTAGTAAAGCTCTACGAGGGAGGCTGTGCGCGAACGTAGCGAACGAATCGTAGTCCGTACCCTGATTTCTCTTCACAGTACACTTTATGCTGTACTCTACTCTACACTCTACTCTACTGTATTCCACAGCACACGTTAACTTCATACAAACAAACACGGCGTGCTGGGACGTTAAAAAATGTGTACACTTTATTTTAATCTTTGATTTTTATAGTGAATTCAGCACACGCTCAACACGTTATGCATTGTAATCCTTATAACGCAACGTTTGCATTTAAAAAATGTTGGTTGCTATTTGTCGCTTTTTTTATTTAGTCAAAGCAATATTTGTTATTTTTTTATTATTTAAAATAACATTTAAATAAATGATACTTACCAATTTAGTGGAATTTCATAGCAAGAGTGGTTATATACCAACTTTTCGGAGGTCTGGTGTTCGTACTAACGTAGACAGATTAATATTAAAAAAATTTAAAACACTTTTTGCTGCCGTGAAATAAAGATACGCGTAGGTACTTTTAGCGTAAAATAAAAATAAAAATCTTTAGCCATACCTACAGCTATTACTTCTCTGACAAGTTCTGATAAACACTATTTTAATAATCGAAAAAGATAATATTAACACATCCCAAATGAACTACGAAACCGAAAAAACAACAGAAAATTAAAAAGATTTCAGTCACATCTGGGACTCGAACCCAGGACCTCTACCTATCCGTAAACCTATCTACCTTTCTAGGTAAATGGCGTAAATTGAACAGGTCTCATTAGCTAAGTTGGTTAAGCGGTTATCCCGCTAAAAATATTTCAGTCGCATCTGGGACTCGAACTCCGGACTTCTACCTATCCGTAAACCTATCTACCTTTCTAGGTAAATGGCGTAAATTGAACAGGTCTCATTTGCTAAGTTGGTTAAGCGGTTATCCCGCCGTTAAAAATATTAATATTGTTATTAATATTTTTAATTTTCTGTTGTTTTTTCGGTTTCGTGGTTCATTTGGGATGTGTTAATATTATCTTCTTCGATGATTAAATATTACAATGAGGTTTACAAACTTCAATAAGTTATAAAAAAAAAATTGACCATTTTCATAACTAAAAATAAGAGGCAAAAGATTGGTAGATCTTTCGATAGTCGAAAATCTACCTTCATGGTTCCACACTTATGATCTTCAGTTCATGGGCTTTATTTCTGTGCTACCAGGTCTGTACATTTAAAAACTATTAAGATAGAATGTTACAAAAGCAGAATGTAATAAAAAAACTTATCTAATAAAAATCAAAGGATATGAGGGGAGAAAATCCCTGGAAAGTTATCTAGGAAGAGAGTGTAAAAAGCGGGTTCCTATTAGCCGTTCTCATTACTTCGTTATATCGGTATCTCGATCTCTGAAGCTCCGTTGAACGAGATATTACTGTCTCGGTATTTTATTTGAGAAAATTGATACTATACTTTGCGACTGGCCTGCCACCGATACAAACGATAATAAAATAAAACTAGGCAACATTATAGAATTTCGCAGCATTAACTCATCAGCTGTCGCGTGCTTCGTTACTGACTGCGCGTATCACGTTAATAACAAGATTCATGAGACGAATCCGTCAAAAATTATGAGATCAAAAATATAATAAGGGAGGGCAATAGAGAAGAATTAGAATTTAAATTAGGCGACGTTCGCGGCGGGGCCTGTGATGCCGTGATAAGAAAAATTGCGCAGGAGCGAGAATCTAAGGACAAACAAGTGGGGTAGTGGGAAAAGGAACAAAAAGCGGCCGAATTCGTGTTCCCTCGCAGCCTCCGTGTTTTGCTGCCTTTGAATTACAACTTCGATTTAAAATAAAGTTATGTACGCGATGGGATAGTGAATCCGCATTACTTGCCAGCTTTAGTATCTATACGTGGGTTAGCTACAAAGTTCGCCACTTATAACGATCCAAATATGCTTTAGAAATAATAACTGAAGATCTAATCGTGTAAACAACAATTAAGGAGTCGGTAATTTCGGCAAGAAAATTTCGCAGCAAAAACAAGTTTTTCTGGGAATTGAATTATGACTTGAGTATTGAATAGCTAATCCACAGGGTATCTTTGAGTGAATAAGTCATTAATTCTGTCATTAATTTTAATAGAAAAATATTCCTTCTATCGTACATAATACCATATATATTTTTTTCAATTAAAAAGCAAAAATATATATTTTGGTACGAAAGATAACTACAATTAATAGTGAATCCAGACATATTAGTTGTCTTTATATAGGTAATAAACCAAGCAAACCACATCAAAGCAAATAATAGATTAGTTCAAACTATAAAAAACAATCTACGAGCTAATATTATTAAGTACATTTCCAGGTCTTGTTTCTTGTATTAAAAAAAATACATTTCCGATTAATACATAGAAAAAATATAATAAAAAATTATATTATATAAAGAATAGATAGTACGTTAATACGTTTGCCGTCTTTAAACGGGTACAAAAAATAATGAAACATTATCAGTTCTCACCTGCAGAAAATTTTTCATTTATATTTGAGATTAAGATTTCCTTTCATATACACCATATTCGCAAAATACTGGGTAAAATTAAATGAAAACACTGACGACTGGATGTACAACATACACGGAATTGAATTGTGATTTTAATTTGCATACATGTAATGCATATGTTATATTCTAATTAAATTAGTTTGGATTATTATATACTATTATCCTGTAGATTTTCTTGCTCTTTTTATATTTGTACTCTACATTTGATTATTTATCCCCCTGGTTTATTCTAAATTGTTACATAGTATTCTAAATTGTTACATAGTATTCTAAATTGTTACATAGTATTCTAAATTGTTCCATAGTATTCTAAATTGTGCACGTAAGTGAGTCTGCTGCTCATGAATATTTTAAGTCATAGTTTTAATTTCTATATAATAACAGATACACCGTGTAGAATATCTGTTATTTTACAATTAAATTTTATTAGACTTTTTTTTCAGATTATTATTATATCGAATGCCACCGTTTTCTTTAATTTGCAAGTTCAGCGGTGGATAAATTGTATGATATAAGTAAATATGGGTGATAAAGTGGAGTGCTGCCCCTGGGGGGAGGTGCGGCATCACATTTAGGGTAACAATATAAAATAATTAAGGGCTGTACAGAGGGGGGCGGGGTGTTATTTATATTTACATCACAAAGGGCGACAGATGCTACTGAGAAAATATAGCCGTTTACCCAAGCTCTCTCAAAGTGATCGCGCGCTAACAATTCGTCCATTAAACAAAATCAAAAATAAAGGAGACGTTTTAAATTACATTATTCACTTGTCAACGAGTATTTGATCATGGATATATTTTCCCAGGGTAAGTTTTATAGTTTAGGTATTTAAAAAAAAAAGTTAATATTAATAAGAATCCCGTTTCCCGGAGACTGACTATAATAATAATAATAATAATAAGAGTTAATTTCTATAGCGCAGTTTTGTGAAGGTTCACCTCAAGTGCGCTTTACACTAACTAACCTAACCTAATTGTAAAATAACAGATATACTACATAGTATATCTGTTATTATAATATATATATACAATATGCAAATTAATACTATGACATACAATATTCATGAGCAGGTATTATAAAAAGGTATATAGGGTGTAAATAATCAAATATGTAGTAGGTACAAATAACAAGAGAAAATTATATGACATTATATACATGGTTTTTCACTGAATACTAATGGAATTAAATAACAAGGAGAGAAAACCGCAACTAAATAAGCTATGGAGGATTGAAAGAAAAAGAAAAAAACAGAAAAAAAGAAAAAGAAAAAGAAAAAGAAAAAGAAAAAGAAAAAGAAAAAGAAAAAGAAAAAGAAAAGGAAAAAGAAAAAGAAAAAGAAAAAGAAAAAGAAAAAGAAAAAGAAAAAGAAAAAGAAAAAGAAAAAGAAAAAGAAAAAGAAAAAGAAAAGAAAAAGAAAAAGAAAAAGAAAAAGAAAAAGAAAAAGAAAAAGAAAAAGAAAAAGAAAAAGAAAAAGAAAAAGAAAAAGAAAAAGAAAAAGAAAAAGAAAAAGAAAAAGAAAAAAAAAAGAAAAAGAAAAAGAAAAAGAAAAAGAAAAAGAAAAAGAAAAAGAAAAAGAAAAAGAAAAGGAAAAAGAAAAAGAAAAAGAAAAAGAAAAAGAAAAAGAAAAAGAAAGAAAAAGAAAAAAGAAAAAGAAAGAAAAAAATGTCCTGAAATTATATTTCTACGTACATGAATTTATGTTTTATGTCGGATAGGATTTTTTGAATAATTTTGTTTTCAATACCCGTTTGAACTCTGCTAAATTCTGAATGTTAGCAATATTTGGGGGAAGCTTATTCCAGATGACCGGGCCCGATATGCAAAAAGCGCGATCATAGTACACGGGTTTATTTGACCGAGAGGGTTCAACTAATCGGTTAGCAGCATTCAAATCTGCTGACCTCAAAGAAAGCTGTCTATCACCTGGGTTTTGTCGGACACAGAGTTCAGATATATAGGCTGGTGCCTTTCCGTGTAGTGCTTTGAAGGTTGTTAAGCAAATCTTGAATTCTATTCTTTCAGGGCATCGAAGCCAATGAAGGCGATCCCTTAGAGGTGGAGTTATGTGAC
>JAHDVE020009102.1:0-55353 GCA_022606495.2 Halesus radiatus
AATCCGCTGAGCTACAGCTACCGCAACCTGTTCTACCGCAACCTGTTCCATCATTTTTATCGGTATCATACTTCGATTTCTAAGAACTCTTAATATAATCTTCAATTAATTCTCATATATTTGTGGCTGCTACCTTTTTATCGTGGCTACAAGATTCTACCGAATGTATTTATAATCTTTAGTTACTGTCTCGAATACACCTCTCATATTTTTATTTATATAGAACATCTGTTGACTTTTTCTACAAGTCTAGGATTAATATTCAATTTTCTGTGTCTTTTCAGTTTCATTTTGAGAGTTGTTAATATAATCATCAATGATTAAACAAGTATTACAATGGGGTTTATAAGCTTCAATAAGTTATTCGGAATTGATTGAACAAGTTAAAAGTTAAATTTACTGGAATAACTTATTGAAGCTTACAAACCCCATTGTAATACTTGTTTAATCATTGATGAAAATATGAACGAATCTCAAATGAAATATGAAATAGAAAAGACATTGAAAATAAATAAAATGTATCGGTTATCAATCGTCTGGAAATCGATCCCAATGCTCTAACCACTGAGCGAATGAGACCTAATTATTTTTCTTTATTTTTATCCATCTCATACTTAGTAATAAATATTATCCTCAATTAAATTCCCTTGTTTTCTTGGAGTATGATATTGTTGGAAATGACGGAAAGCAAGTTTCATTAGCTCAGTGGTTAGATCGTTGTCCCGGTAAGATAGGGGACCTGGGTTCGATTCCCAGATACAACTGTTACTTTGGTATATTTTCTGTTACATATTTCATTTGAGATTTGTCAATATTTTCTCTAATGATTATAATAAATAAACAAATTATCCACATGTTATGACTACAATTATTACATTTATAAAAACTCGGTTAAGCTCACCTAACCTTTACTAAAACTAACTGTAACCTATAGTTTTACAGTCATTACAGTCATATCCATGAATCGTTCAGTTGCATACCTTATTAACATAGCGAAGCTAGCCGTTAGTAACTTCCTAAAGTAATTAACAGAAAAAATTTTAACTTTTCATACTCCGCGACATTGTAAATAATTATAAATATTTGTAATTTCTTCAAAATATTGGAATTGACTTGTGTGGCGTCATTATTAATAAATTAATTAAAAATACAAATATCAACATGTTTCGAAAGCGATGCTTTCCTCATCAGGAATATGCAGTAGAATGTATTCTGTATATTCCTGATAAGGAAGGCTTCGCTTTTGAAACATGTTAATATGTATATATTAATAAAGTGGTGATTTCAAAAGTAATTTTAAATATTTGTAACTGTAAATAATTGTTTTCGAAAATCTCAAATAAAATAACGTTTAAAAAAAATACCTAGTCTTCTTTTGCCAATAACTTTCTAATAAATATGATATCAATGACAAATAGGATTTAAACAGTAACTGCAATATCATGCAATGTGCAGTGTTTTCTAATATTGGGTCTTGTGCGCGCAAAATCATATTTTCTCTTTCTGAAGTGACTTGCCAGATAATAATGTTTCTGTATATGTACATAATAAGATAAACCTTGGCAAATGGTATTTGTAAAGCGCCGTTGAGGTGATTTTTCACAAAAATAGCGCTATACAAGTCATTCAAGTATTATTATTATTATCATTAATAGTACTGTATGGTAGAAATACCTACGTATCGGCGATTTAATCGCTTATCTAAGAAATTAGAACTACTAAATCTATTTTCCTATCACTACTAAATATTTCTACTTCAGAGAAGCGCCGAGAGAGCGCGCCACTGAGGGAAACGGCTGCGATATGGAATAATCTCTCCGACTTCGCCCAGTCTAATTCCCTCATCTAGCGGAGTATCAAACGTGTCCTTCCACTTCCTACTTTCTACGTGTACTCGCACTCGTATATCCCGCAGAGGAGGCTAATCATAGGAAACCATTTAGCCGGGACACATCTGCTATCTCCTCTGCTAACTGCTCAACTTTCCTTTACCTGTTTGTGCTCCCTGAGATCTACAGCAAGTAGTTAGTTACCTGTCCCTACAATCTCTTCCCCTCTTAGGCACAAGGCGCAAATACTCTTGTAACTTTATTTTACTTCTACTTCATATCAAACAAATGATTTTAAGCGGTGGCACTGTATGTATTCATTTTTTTATGAAATGTTTTATTCAACACGTGAATTTATCAACACACTGGCTACAAACTAGACAATTGAGGAAAATTGTAATATGTCTATTAAGGTGGTCCAGGCCTATATAGTAAAAAAAAACAAATATAGGTGTAGCCGTACCCTTGATTTGTTACACCTACCATTCCTATGATGTGTTAAAAATTTCAGCCCCTTATCTTATATACAAGGGGGTGCTCATCGAATTATAAGTTTTTGACAAAATTTCAGGATTTTAAATAAAACACGTAATTTAAGGTTTATTAATATTACAAGTATTTTAATCAAATAAGTATACAAATTATTTAAATATGAATAAAATTTTGTAACAAAGTAATACTTAACATAATATTAGTCGCAATCTTTCAAAACTATGTTTGTTAACTCCTTTTTGGATGTTTCAGTGGAAACGATTTTTCTGTTTTGTTCAACGATGTGAAGTAAAAATTGCTTTTCTTCCTCAGTCTTAGTGAGTAACGTGTTGTAATCTTCAAACAGTTTAACTCCTCTCTCCGCTGTATCATTAACAACACGCAAATTTGTGACGCAACTTTTGCCTTGAAGGTAATCAACATTGTCATTCCAAGTTTCAGGAGGTAATTGCAAGAAAGAGTCCTTGATTTCAAGAACTAAGAGTGTTTTCAACGTTCTTTGTGTTGCAAAAGCATCTAATGTAACCTCTGAGGAAAGCTTAGCAGAGTCACCTCGTACTGAACGATTACCGACATCAGAATTTATTTTTTGAACAATAGCCTGTTTCTCAGCATCAGACAGCTTGTCAGAAAACAAGGCAAATGCAAGTAGTTCATCTGACAAATACCATAAGTGACGCTCTAAGACATCCCTAGCTGCTATACTGATTTCGGAATCAATGGATTCGTACAATTTTAAGCTCTTCCAAAGTAGTAAGTCATTTACTGGCGCATCTGCTGCCAAAGGCGCTTCGATCCAAACTTTGGTGTAGATGAGCACACCAAAACTAACAAATCGAACAATTTGTTTTTCTTCTCTCTTGGTTAGTTTAAATGCTTGTAAATTATTTCTAAAGAGAAAAATCTTCAAAGCATAGAGCAATTTCGCCATCCAACGAGCATGATGAATCGGACCTGGAGCGCGCCAATGTATCTTCGTAGGAGGTTTGTTCAAAACAATCATGGTGAGCTTTATTAGCTCTTCGTAATCATCACGAACTTGATTATCTCTAGATAGAGCGGTTGTAAGACTCTCAAGAGTATTTTCAGCGAACTGTTCTGCGTTCTTATCGAGGTCAAGACAATCATAGTCCTCCTTCGGTAATGTTTCCCAAATATCGCTGAATCTTTTGAAAAGTGGGATTTGAGGAGAGCTTGATGGCCCAAAACAAAGAGTAAATATTTTTGAAAGCATTATTTCAAATATGTGATGACGACAAGCAAGCCACAAAAGATCACATCCTGTCTTTCCTTCTAAAAGAGTGCAAGCTCCCTTTTTGGCACCGGTGTTAGAAGCAGTAGTGTCAAAACTCATAGCCCGGACTTTATTTGTGACATTCCACTGTTGCATTGTGTCAAAAACAGCATCAGATATTTGTTCCCCCGTTCCTGCAGTATGTTTAGGTACTCCTAATAGTTTTTCACAACCATTGCCAGAGACAAGAATCGGAAGGCGCTCTACTTTCTTATTGCCAGTTATATCGGTCATCAGTTTGCCGTCCCAATGAATTACTAATGGAGAGTCAATATCAATTTTTTCTTTTATATTGGAGTTGTATTCGGCTCTCGCTTTTTTTCTTGCACGTCGAATACTGCTGCAAGAGATTGGGAGTGAAGCAGGATTGAAACCGAGGGCAGCAGACAATGGAATAATCAGTCGCATTGCTTCTCGATCGGTGATCTTGTTACGATCAAGCGCACTGGTAACATGTTCTGTAAATATACCACTAGTAGACGGCTCAACGCCACAGGAACTAGAAGCACTCTTAATATTTTTTGGTACAGCCACTACAAACTCATCTTTGAACTTATCCCCTAATATGCCAGCGTTACTAGAAGTGCTACTGGAGCTGCACTCAAGTTCTATCTCTTGACTCGACACCACCGAAGATGAAGCATTACTTTTAGCAGACATTTCTCTCAATTTTTCAGATCTTTGTTTCCGTTTTAGAGAGCGTTCTTTGACCTTTTCTAGTTTCTTGTCGATTGAGGTCATTATCATCTTACGTTCTCCTCTTTGATCGATGAGAAACGCTCTGTCTTCCGCAATTTTGATCAAATTCAAAGCGCTTCCATGGGCAATATCAAAAATTTTGTCTAGTTCTTTTGTAAACAAATACTCTCTTTTTCTTTGTGCTTCAGAATTTCTTCCTCGATTTTTCTTCAATAGCAACCAGTTTTTATGAAACTTAATCAGTTTTTCAATGCAATGATTTTGTTGTCCGGTCGGAATACTAGATTTACTCCATACTTTTATAAGTTCTGGAATAAGTATATGCGCGGAGTCTTTCACATTTTTTGATTCATTTAATATGTGGTGAAAACGGAGTAAAACTTGCCGAAGAGTAGGAAGTTGATTAAACCTCATCAATGGCTCAATATCTCGAACCCCAAGTAGAAAAACTTTGTCTTTTTTTCGAGTAGATGAACACATTTTATCACACTGATTCACTTCACAGTCTACGAAATAAGTGTTTAAATTTGTCTATAAAACTCTTCAGTACTTTATTTTAATATTTATTTAATAGTTTAGCACACTGCCATATTCAGACTGATAATAATTATTCATAACTCACGGTTTATATACACAAATATAGGGTAGGGGGAGAGGGGTGGTCTACAAGGATTTTATTCGAATATATGGGTTTTCTTACAATTGTTACTAAGTGGTTTTTGGCTGTCTAATTTATAATTATTTTGGTTTTTTCCAGTAGGCTTAATTACCTCGGACTTGTGGCCTTACTTCAATAATGTTTGGGAAAAACCTTAAAAGTAATATGCATTATTAATGACCTGGAATAATTATATCACCATAAATATAATAACAATTTGACAACACTAAAAATTAGGTCATTAATAATGCATGATACTTGTAAGGTTTTTCCCAAACAATATTGAAGTAAAGCTACAAGCCCGAGGTAATTATGCCTACTGGAAAAAACCAAAATAATTAGAAATTAGACAGCCAAAGACCACTTAGTAACAATTGTAAGAAAACCCACATATTCGAATAAAATCCTTGTAGACCACCCCTCTTACCCTCCCCCATATTTGTGTATATAAGCCTGAAGATGGTCTTGACAGGCTGAACCTGGTTACAGTCAAATAAAATTAAGTGGAAAAAAGTTTTATATTAGTTTTATTATAATATATTAAAAAGTACAAATCAAGCATTTTACACAAAAATTTCAAAAATAACACTCGATTGAGCACCTCTTTTTACTTGAGCCATCTCGCTGAAATTTTACTATGTTATTACTATGAATACATGTAACAAATTCACGGAGCGGTCAGACGAAAAATAATAAAAAAAAAATTTTGGACCACCCTAATGTCTATTATAAATTATGATTTGTATTAAAATAAAATATCTTAGTTTGTCGAAAAATTAACGAATATTGTACAATGCGATTTGTATTAAATGCAGACACTCGTGATTATTACAAGACATAATAAAACGATGAGCTAATCCCAAAATGCATTGTTTAAAATTTGTCGATCGCATTTGTCATTTTATTCGAAAACGTGTATTTTTTTTATTTTAAATAATATATTGTCAAATATCTAAAACCCAAAAGGGTATTATAAAGACAATTTTAAAAGTCTCCATAAGAACGCCAACAAAAGAAAAATTTCAAATCCTTTGCAGTACCAATATCCAAAATATAGATGCTAAGAATGTTTTAATCAACATTTCAAAAATTTAAAAAAAAATAGAAAAGGCAAATGATATCAAAAATCAAATCAAAACCTGTCTCATAGAAATCAAAGAATAGGAGTTAAGCATCATCTTGAAAAGAACTTCGTAGGAGCTTAAAAACAATCAGTTTTAAAATAATAAAAAAACTAGTCCGCCTCAGCACAGGATTCCCCAGTGAGGAGGATCAAGAAAAACATTACAAATTGTCTCACTAGCTTTATAAAAATGTATTAACTAAATGAAAAATGTCCTATTAAAATATATTAAAAAAATCAAATATTCATTTTCGCCGATTTTAATAGAATATTACATTTTAAAATAACCGCATTCGTGAATAAAGGTTTTTATAAATAATTAAAACCATCTTTGTGGTAACACAGAAAGTGATCTTGAATGTGTACAATCTAACTACATGTCTCGAATAGGTAGAGCCGAGTGTCCGATGTTGCAGTTGTTCACAATAGATCTCTATCATTTTAATCAGAGATTGCCAAGAAAACTTTTGTGTCTATCCCATTGTTGTGGCGTACAGGGATTTATTTAACAATACGGTTACATCCTCTTTCTCTGCAACACATAATCTCCTTCTTCTTCATTTCTAGGCCATCCTTTAAAATTATAGAATTAAATCCTTCCTCCTAAAGCTTGAGGCCAGTGGTTAGCAAGCTTTAGAAAGTTGTACTCCCATCTCAAAGAAAATAAATTAAACATGATTCCTAAGTTTATGTAGATCAGAAAGTTATTAATTTTCAAAATAAAAATTTGATCGTTTTTGCTATCATGGCCAAAGATATTTCTGCACCAATAATCGTTTTCAATGGTTGATGAGTAAAAAGAAACAAGCAGATAAAGCAAACACCGCTATGTCCTCGTTAAGCAAAAGATATTTAAACATTATTAATAGTATACGAGTAGTTGAATATTATGGAAAACGTTGCCTGTGACCTGTTTTATTCGTTTTTTCTTTACGGACTCGGAACGACCACTATTGAGATAAAAGCAATATTATCTTGATATACGAGTGTTTACAGTTTTAAAACGAAAGTTAACACATAGTTATTTATTATTTTAATGTTTGTAATGTTACCAATATCAATTCAAAAATAATATTGAGTAATATTGAACCATGACTCTGATTTAATGCATTAATTTATATTTTTCTAATCTTGCATACGATAGGAGTTACGTTGGATGGGTTGTGATTAAAAGTTTAGTATTATAATTTTATAAAGAAAGCTCATTGCTTTTAAAATAATTTAAAAACACCGCAAAAAAGCTCCGGTATCGTGGTTGACAATTCCTGGTCGGGCAGTAAGTGGATTGAAGTAACTAACTACGAGCTCCTTTAAGAAAACCTTTGGTTACAGAATCTTCCTTTGTCAAGTGATTATAGTTCACTGCGAGACGATTCTATGGGAGCTTTTATATGTTATTTAAGGAAATTGTTGGATTATTTTTAATCTTGCTTTAATATTGCTTTTACTAATAATATTCATTGTAATTGACTTATTTCTGGACCGTGAATTTTGAGATAGATATTGTTGACGTCAAGAGAGCTTTACAAAGCTAGAAAATAATTTAATTAGTTAATTACCAAAAATGTACTTATTTTATTTTTTTCGCTCAATTTTACGGCCATTATATCACATCTCTCCAGTACATAGCGCTATTCAGATACATACTCGTATGTACACATACACGCTCACACACACTCGCACACACACATACACTTATACACTATAGACATTTTCAATATGTTTTTTTTTAATCATTGTAGAAAATAATATTAACATAAACATAATAATATTAACATAACTTTTAAGCGGTTGCCCCGGAGAGGCAGAGGACCTGGGTTCGAGTCCCAGATGCGACTAAAATCTTTTTATTTTCTGTCTTTTTTTCCGTTTTCATATTTCATTTGGGTTATGTTAATATATTATTTTCTACAATGATTAAATATTAAAATGGGGTTTTTAAATCTCAATAAAAAAGTAAGTAATAATTAAAAATTGAATGCATTTCTATTTTATTTTTACCATGTATCATTCCCTAGCATTGTCCCCCCCCCCCGTTAAAATTTATATAACTACTTACTAGGTATTACATAGAACATGTAATAATTTTCTGAAACCTTGTAATTTGTACACCACTCATTTTAAGATTAAGAAAGAGACGCTTAGATGGTTCGGGCATGTATAGTGAATGATCGAAGAAAGGAGTGTAAGGAGAATATATGACGCGAATGTGATTGGAAGAAGAAGCCGGGAAGTCTGAGGAAGACATGGCACGATCAAGTGAATCAAGCACTTGAGTCGGGTCATGTCTGAAGTTGGAATAACAGAAGATAATGTATGATACGTATGAATGTGAATAAAGCAAGAAGTGTATGCCAAGATCGATTTGTTTGGCGGTCCGTCATCTGCCTACCCCTGCGGAGAAACGGCGTGATGGTTAGTTAGGTAGTCACTCATTTTATATATGTTCTATATGAAATGAGTGTATACTGTTTGTTTCTCAAATAAATTTAAAAAAAATAAATTACGACATAATATATATGAATGTGAAACAAAAATAACATAAAAAAATTGAGTAACTCTGTTTAATATTTTATTAGTTATAAGTTAACACCAAAGAAAACATTTTGAAATATTTCTCCAGAATTTTCATTCAATTTCAATTCAAAAGTTAGCGTTTTATTCCCAGCCTTTCCAAAATCTCAAATAGGTATGTAGGAGTTTCAGAAAGTAATTTTAAATTTCTGTGACTTTTTAATATCAATTTTTTTAAACTACTTTATTCATCGGCGTATTAAAATAACTAGTTGTAAACCATGGGGTCGGTATTTCATCAAGAAATTTCTGCAACTTCTAATAAATAGAATAAAATGTGACATGGGAAAAATTCCAACTAATATAAATGACCCCCCGTTGCGCTTAATACGTTTCTGCATGAAAATGCACTATTTTTAAATCACTGGTGTAGGATAACAGCAGAAACAACGGCTTACAAAACGTTCCTCCATAAAAATAACTCCTGGTCATAATTGCATGATGTGTTGTCGGTGAGGGGCTTAAAATATGAAGTACAGCAGAAGGACTCTCGTGTAAACCATGACGGTATACTTTTTAACTCGCTAATTTTAATACATAAAGCCGGAAATGTATTTTTATCTTAGCAGTTTTCACCATCAAACTTATCAGATATTGTTGCCATTTGTCGAACGAATTTTTAATCATAGAGCATAGAGATCTGTGGTCAAAAATATTTAGATTTTATTATTACTAATACGATTAATCACTTACAACTAAGACATAACTAGCAGCTAACTATCTGAGACTTATAACTAGTGACTTGCATATGTGTCTTATAGCTATCGATGTACCACTAACGGCCGTTCGTCCCAACTTTTGATGACAACGAATGATCACCGATCAGCCGAGGGTATTGTTGAGCATTCACTGTTTGCCTGTTTCCAAGCATTTTTATCCTAAATTGACTATGGAGATGCCCGCCTACTTTCGTAGACTATAAAATCTCATCGATCTAAATTTTACATTTATGTTGCGAAAAAAAAGACAAAACGTAACTTATAATAAGTAAAATAAGTTAGGTTCTCTTCAGTTTTATTTAAAACATGTTTTGATATTCGAAAACTGAAATAAATCTTTGTCATTCAATATTAGAATGATCGGGAACGAATATGACCTTAGACATTTCACTGACGCAATAACGCACCTGCAACTTTATGCAAGTTTATTCAAAATTATGTATTTAGAATGTCTTACCCCTTAGTAGAACCAGTTTTAATGTTAGTTCTTCCTAAATGTTGAAAAAAAAAGTTAATCCTTTCATAATTTTGGTACCCGAAAGCGTGAAATTTTTCTTTTTTTTTCATGTGTTTTTAATGTAGACACTTAACTCTTATTTCAATTTTTCCTCTAATAAACTTATCGCTACGTAATATAAAAATCTGGGCTACTATCCCCACGCATTCAAAATTATTTCTTCGGATCCGGAAACTTCTTATTTCTGGGAACCACTCCTATATTTTAGCACTATTCGACGTTATGTTTATTTTGGTTTATTTATTGAACGTCCGAAGGGCTTTTACAAACATTACAAGAGACTTATTTTACAGAAATGCGTATCAGATATACATACAACTAAATATTTTGCTTTGATGTAGGACGAAAGGGTTTGGAATACATCGAAAAGGTGTATAGGTATCGGCAATTAGGTAAAGACCCGCTGGTGAGTTATGTGAATAGTTCTTGCTGTGGTTGTCACGATGGAAAAGGTGGTGGAGTCGAGCAGATCTAACAGGGAAATTGATATTCATAGCACGGACTATTTGAAGGCAGTCTTTGAAGTGATTCGGTAATTTAAAAAGTACTAGAAAATCATTAATTAGTTCGTTGGGTTAGTCATTCCGACTGCGAACCGCTTCAAAATTATTACGTAAACGGAAAATACGGGCGCGCACACTCCAAGTACTGTATTATTTCTGAAAAGGAGACTGCGGGCTTCGGTGCATCACGTTCTGTGTTCAGTCTGTATTGCTCAATGCAACTGGTAGGCATTTATTATCCAAGTACTGGCATTATGCACCCTCACAACTGCATGTCCTATATCTATACTCTACTCTTACTACCGCTAACTCCTGCTCAGTGGTTCTCCTCTGAACTTATCTTGGCGCAGCATCGTGAGAATGGCATTCAGCGCTATACCAATATCACATTCGCAGTATTGTGGTGGTATTGTGCCTTATTATGTTCAGTTTCTTTACTTGCAGTCAGATATCGGAAGATGAGAACAAAGAGAGTCATTTTATTTCATTTCTAATGAATTCTGCATCTGGTAGAGCGAATTTGCTGACCAATGTTTTATTAGCATTTTTTAGATTGAAAATAAATATATCGGTAAACAAAGCATTGTGAGTATACAAAGGTACTAAAAGTTAAACAGAGAATTTAATTAATAATTTATTGAAGCTTTTATACCTCATTGTAATACATTTTCAATCATTGAAGGTAATATTAACAACTTCCAAATCGAAACACGAAACCAAAAAGACACAGAAAAAAATGAAAATCGGATAGGTATATCCGAGACACTATCTACGAATACAAACACATTCGGGCAGAATCTTGTAGTTTTAAAAAGGTAACAGCCAAAAAATATATGGGAATTAATTAAGGATGATATTCACAGTTCTTAGAAGTCAAAGTATGATACCGATAAAAATGACTGAATACATTGGTAGCCGTAGCTCAGCTGGCATAGAGCACTGGTCCCGGGTTCAAATCCCACCTGCCACCGTTATTTTTTTTATTTCTGTTTCTTTTCGATTTTCTGTTTCGATTTGGGAGTTGTTAACATTATCTTCAATGATTAAAAAAATAAATAATTTTCCATTACCGAAAATATCAAAAACAAGTAATGTCAACATAAAAACACAAAAGAGGTTAAGGTCTTTTACATGCGGTTTCGTCGATTTTCGAAGGTACATTTATAGAAATAGTAAAAAAAAGTGGTACAAATGTTGTCATTTAAAAAAAATCTAAATATTACTGAAATTGTTCACAACATAACGAAAAGTACGAACGTATTGAAAAGTGGCGGAGTTATTAGCCGTTATTAGCCGTTATTAGCCGTTATTAGCCATTATTAGCCGTTAAGTTAATGGGATTTTTAGAAGTACGCGTCGATGGTACTGGACATCGGTGTCGATCCGAGTGTTTGAAAAACGAATTGGACATTTACATTTATTTAACTTAAAACAGAACACTTGTACATTGGTTTGTGTTCTAATATAAACATAATATTTACATACAAACAATTTTACAATTTAAGTCACAATATACAATTAAGAATTACAAATCAAACTTTAAAAATTGCACTTTACGTATTTCGTCAGTTCCTTCTTAAATTTCAAAACATTCCTCCATTTTTATAAATCCCAAACAATAACATTAACAAATATTAACAAGTCTTGAACATGAAGTATGATATCGGTGTAGATGGCGTAAATTGAACTGGTCTCATTAGCTAAGTTGGTTAAGCTGTTACCCCGGATAGGTAGAGGTCCTGGGTTCGAGTCCGAGATTCGACTGAAATCTTTTTAATTTCTGTTGTTTATTCGGTTTCGTGGTTCATTAAAATATTACAATGAGGTTTACAAACTTCAATAAGTTATAAAAAATAAATTGAATATTACATTTAAGTATAACATTTGCTTAAAAGGCAGTATGTTTAGATCCCTTAGCATTTTTTTAAACTTTATTTTTTTTCTCTTAAAATTACTTGCATGGCTTTCTTTTGCAAAACTGTTGTAAAACTTTTATAAAATCCTCTTCTTTTGACAAGTACAAAATACTGCTACAACAATTAATATTAGCAACAATGGTGACATTGTATATAGTTTTACAGGATTCTATATATAGTCACATAAAAGATGTCGCTTCCGTGCGAACCAACAAAAAAAGAAAATTTATAAATGGGGAGGACGTTTTGACGAAATTTTCAAATACTTTTTTTCATGGTTCACTCGAGTGGTATGCTGTAAAAATTTGAAAACGATCAAAAATCCCCATTCATGAGTTGGAGTTTATCCCTCAGAATATTTGTATGGTGTGAATTTTTTTTTTAAATTTCGTTTTTCCCATTTTAACAATTGGTTCTTTGGTAGTATATTGTTAAGGACACAAAATATTCTTGAATTCTTATTTCATGTTCAGGTGACGTACTGACTAGAAAGTTATACAAAAGTGTCTTTTTCAGGTATTGCGCGAAGACAGGCACCCCGGTTTATCCAGTTTAACGTTGCAAATACGTTTGATATTCGCGTATCTAATTCCCTCCTCCTTTCACCCGATCTTTGACACTATCTCGCGTTTCCATAGATGCAGTCAATCAGTCACAAACAGACATCATAGCGGAGCTCACTTTCATTAAAATAGTGACTGAAAATAGTGTAAATGAAATCCGCGCAGACTCGATTGTGACCTGTGTGTAAAATGCTAAAACAAGAAAGGATCGATCGTATTCTGTGCTTGATGACCAAGAAAAATAAAAAGGCAATGTGTTACCGACTTATTCGGATGTAACGTAAAGTATTATTTGTGTTTCTACCTAGAAATTTCTTGCTTTCGATGGCGTGAATGAATGTCTTTGAACGCCGAACAGCCATCACAATAATATAAAACTGAAACACTTGCCTTGCCTAATAACATTATAAAATTTGACTTAATATATATATCGTCGCTGCGATTACAATTCCCTATATAAAAAGGGAAATTTTCAGGAGACGTAAATAACTGATTTACTCAAAAAGCATTCCGTTTTTTATTTCAAAGTACATATTTATTTTTTTACTTTGAAATAAAAATGGATAAAATTAGATCAACAAAAATGTAATTTTTTGCATATAATACTTCGAAACAAAACCCGCACTTTTTGAAATTAATTAGTTATTTGCGTCTCCTGACAAGTTGTATATTTCTTTACATAGCGGATTTTGCAAGCGTGCAAAGAATTTTACGTTATTCTTGTACATCGTTAATAGTTATGGAAAGTATCTTATTTTCGGAAAATAAATCTATGCGAGATACGCTTTTGGTTTTATATATATTCTACTTGTTCGAAAAAATATATTGATATTTCTGTAAATAAATAAATTATCCTTTTTTTATATCGATACATTTCCGATGTACATCAAAAAGCATTCTTTGTTTTCTAAGGGGAAATAGACATTAAAAGTGGGTATAGTTATAAGTAAGGATGAACTTGAACATTATATTTTTCTAATAGCCAACAGTTGTCATCAATATTCAGAGATTTCCACCATACCGAGAGCAATGTCTTCTGAAAATGAGTTCCAAACATACGACAATACGACTTGATGATTCCCGGCCCACCCCGGTAAAGTTAAACACGGAGAAATGCGGGAATATCCCGAAAAACAAAGTGTCCCGTTAAATTCTGAAATATCATTGATACTAAATAAAATGGCAATACATATTACGGTACATATTATATAACCACTGTATTTATCAAGCCATAAAAAATTAGAATAACCTCCTCATTGAAATGATCTGTATTAATGACCAATCAGAATAAACAGTTTGACGGGCTCCATGGTCGAGGGGTAAGGCTCTCTACAACGGATACGAAGGTAGCGGGTTCAAATCCCGGCATTCGCAAGTAAATTTTATTTAATTAATTTGTGCTGTTTCACAATTAATTCATTTAAAAATAATATATAGTATATTTGTGCACGTTCCCGAGTGGAAGATACTCCGAGTATCGCCCTGGTGAAAGACCACCATTCAGAATTAAAACGTTGCTTTAAATGGATTTTAGCCTTGTTTGGTGACCAGATCTGAATAGCCAGGTATTTCCCCACCTTTCTCTTCCCCTTATCCTTCCCCTCTCCAATACCTTCATCCTCACAACATTCCCCAATTGGGGATACCATAGTCTCACTGGCTCTAGACAGGGACTCTTGTGCGGTATTCATATAAAAAAAAATGTGTTTCTACTTTAAAAAAAACTTACATACATAAATATTTCATACAAAACATTTAATAAATACATAGAAACATACGAAATATTATGTACCTACCAAATTAAGAATCGTGGCTCCCTTATCAGACACAAGAATAATTTATATTTTTTCGATAAGGTATACACGACCAAGAATACCCTTTAATTAAATATTTTGTAAATGAACTGTATGTAATCCAACTAATAATGCAACGGAAATAAAATAAAAATAAAAAATTACAGTAAACAGTATAAAAATACATATCAGTGATATTAACATATCATTCGCACCCTGTGCTTAGCTCTTTCAATCCAGCATGAGATGAATTCAAGGACTTAGAAAAAATGTATCAGTATGTTTCTTTTGGTCATGGTGTGTATTTAAATAAATAAAATAATGATGACAACCTTCTTTATTAATTATTATGTCACCTCTTTTATAATAACGTACCTATTCGAAATTCACTTTCAATTATTGTTTAAATATTCTATTAAACTTTACTATTTTAATACAACGTTTCAAATATTTTATATAAATCAAGACGAATAATAATAATAATAATTGGATGATTTGTATAGCGCCGTTTTTGTGAAAAAGGGCGCTGTACATATAAGGTACATGCATTATTAAATATATCGCTAATCAATGTTTTTGCACAAAATATTAATTCCAAAAATGTTTTTGATGTTGTGACTTGTGTTTTCTGGTGAAAGATTTCTCATTTCGTCTTTTTCCGTCAATTTTAAACCTAATAATTCGTAAAAAATGTTGCTAATCAGAGCGCCACAAAAACACGTCTACCCGCTGCCGCCTCTGGGCAGCTACTGGAGATTTGATCAGTGTAAATAAGTATCGCGCTAACTAGATAAAATAGGCAAATGCGAGTATTTATGTTTTTTTTATTTATTTATTATTTTGACAGCTGTTTCGGCTTTCAAGCATAGTTTTAAAATGGCCTTGATATAACCGCAACAGCTGTCACAATAATAAAAAAAAACTATAATTCTTGCAGAATTTAATAATAACATTATTAAATTTGATTTAAATAATTTTTTTTTTTTTAAACATTGCCTTCGCTGTCATAACATCACACTGAAATATTTTGTTGTACATCCTGTCACCTACCTCAGAACAGGTCTCAGCTAGCCAGGTATGTCATATAAATCATACAGTAACTAAATTATATATTTTATTTTATTTGGAAAACCAACAGTTTTTCAATAAATTTTATGTATCGTAAATGTATTTAAAAAAATGAGCCAATAATAGGTTTTCACTTAAGTATTTAAATTATTCAATTAAAAAAGAAAGGTTACCTATGAGCTTAGGATGATGAGAGGGAGGGGAATGGAAAGTATCTAGTCTGTGTAGAGTAATATAAATCGTGTGAATGTTATTTATTGATTTTAGGTTTGAAATTATGAGGGGCTGAGTTGAATATGTCGAACTCACTATATGAAGTGTTAAAAATGTGTGAAGCGCAGTGAAAAAAGGTGTTTTGTTTTTAGTTAGTGTTGCATTGAAGTAGGTTTAGTGTGTCGTTTTATCTGGTTCTCACTCTCAATTGAATTCATAATAGTACAATAATATATTGTACTTATATTTGAACATGCCGTATTGTATGAAACTGTATTACCATATTTCAATAGGCGTCGATATATCGGCACTGAAACTGAAACTGATTTTAATAAAAAGAACGGGGGTTATTTCCTTACCACTTTGAAGAAACGATGTGCTTGCATACTTTCGGTCTTTAATATTGATATGTATTTTTAAAATCCTCATAATTGTTTTACCTTTATGCATGCACGTAAAAACTGACCCTACTGCTCAGGCGTGATGATTTTTACCGGTGTTATGCGCTGTTTGCCCTCAACCGCCCTTATGAATCCAGCTTCCCTAACGACGAGTCTCTAGCAGCCGCCACGTGCGGTGGGCCCACACACCGTAACCCTCTATCTATACTCGTACTGTGCACTGCTCACTGCACGGTGCGGGGTTGTGCCGCGCTGCGGTCCGGGATCCCTATTACCTGACACGTGTCCAAAACAGTTCACCACGTGGGCTGTGGCTAGCCGCACAGAGCCAACCGCCCGCGCCCTCTGCATGACCGTCCTGACTGTAGTACCCCGATTGTGGACAATTTTAAGACACCTGAAAATGGAAAAAGATTTTCAGAATTCCTTTTAACGCAAATGATTTGCCTATCATTAAATTATTATTATTTATTTTGATGTTGAGATATTGGTGAATACCCGTATTTGTTTTGCATTTTGCAAAAATCTAATTTTTTTTCTGTCTTGATGATACTTTTGTAATTTGGGAATGTTGTATGATAAAAGGAAGTATGGAAAAAAAGAAAATTGAAGAATAGGTAGGTTGGAGATTGCCCGCTTGTAATTTAAATACCCACAAAGAGTACCTAAATAATATCCTCACGTGTAGGGCGAATGGGTAAACGAGATGTTTTTCTAGACACTCATTAAAATTCAACCCCCTTAATAAGTAAAACTTTAGCCTACTGACTTTTAAACGTGTCGGTATACATTGAAATTGAATTAAATAACACGTGACTGATATGTGATACTCTTCTCTATTTGTATGCATAGAGTTCGATTCACATCTACCAACACCGCACAGTGCAGACACGTGAAGTGGCAGGCACGGCGAAATAAGTTGCTTACATTATCTAAGAACACACTCACGCACTGTGTAATGTGAATATTACCTTCTGTGCCGTGCGTGCCACTGTACGTGTCTGTAATGCAATACTCCGATGAGTGATAATATCGACATAATACTGGGCATAGTGATTTTTTTCGTGGGAAATAAGAAATGAGACTTCATTGTCCAAAACCCAAAAGCATATTATAAAAACCATCCTTAAAGCCCCCATAAGAATCCCAACAAAATAAATATTCTAGTCTTTGGTCCCTAATATACAAAGTTTCTATTTATTATAATTTCTTCAAAATATTGGTATTCGATTTGCGGTCATTATTAATAAATGAATTAAACATTACTTTGTATTCACCACTTTATTAATAAATACATACGAACACGTTTCGAAAGCGATGCTTTCCTTATCAGGAATATACAGAATACTAAAAAATAATGATGTCAAGTATAGACAAATGATAAATATACAACACAATAATGTAAGAATAGACAAATTATAAACATAAACAAAAAAATTATTAAAGTATGTAAGTAATTAATTAAAAATGTTAATATAAAATTATTATTAAACATTGAATAGCACATTTATATTAGAAATTATTTTTATTATGAATATTAACATGAAGATAAATTCAAGAGTTAGCTATTTAAAAAAAATATATATATTTGATTATTAATTGTATTTAATTCATCATTTATTTTATTAGCTACTTCAATCAATTTTTGTTCACGTTTATAATTTGTCTATTCTTACATTATTGTGTTCCATCTTTATCTTTTGTCTATACTCGACATTATTATTTTTTTGTATCCATATATTCCTGATGAGAAAAGCATCGCTTTCGAAACATGTTGATGTGTATATATTAATAAAGTGGTAAATACAAAGCAACTTTTAATGAATTTATTTATTAATTTCGAATTACTTACAGACAATTTCTATAGTATAGAATGATGCGTATGTACTGTAAATTAATTGAAATCAAAATTAATTAATCCACGCTAAGAATGTTTTAATCAATAATTTCAAAAAATCAAAGAAACGTAATTTTCAAAACACAAGTGCTAGCTAACCATATTGATATTATGAATATACCCAAATTTAACATTGCTTTTGGATAAAGGCACTAAAAATATATCTACACTAAGCTCAATAATTCGCTTCTATCAGCAATAAAAAATACATAAATACGAAACGCGCAAATGATTTAAAAAATCAAATCAAAACCTGGCTCAAAGAAATCAGTGAGGAGGACTATGAAAAACATCCCGAATTGTCTTTAGCCTTATATGTTATTATGTAAATATAAATAAAATGTATTGAAACGTTATAATAAAAAAAAATATTGATTTTGTAGTAATTGACTCCAGGTTGCGAGCCGTTGTCGATGCCACGAGAGTTTTCAGAGGCACTGAAGTTGAAAGTGACCACTTCCCGGTTGTGTCGAGAGTAAATCTTTTCCTCGGGTGGAGCTCTCAAGTGAAAATTGTGTCGACTCCAACAAGAGTCAAAATAGAAGTTAGTAATTGCGTATTGTAATTTTACATTGTGAATTAGCGAAATCTATTTTGATAAGAAACGGTATAAACCTCATCTTAATGCTGGACCAACTTGTCCCCAGAGATGTTTCCCCGATGACCTTCCGGGGGGTCCCCGGCCCATTGATCCCACGCCGAGGATTGTGATGTCTGACACATGTCCTACAAAAGGTCCGGCCCCATCCCCAAATTTGAAATGATCTGATTCTGCCCCGACCGCTGACACGTCGTTTAGAATCGTCGTCATCTACTCATTCGTCCCGTTTATCGTTTATTCGAGCAGCCCACTACATGTTTCTGGCAGGTGTATCATTACAATACGGTTTGATCCTGTCATCGTCGTAATAATGCCATGGCTTATTTGTGACAAACTTGATGTTCTTATAAAACAATCTTGTGTTCAATTGGGCGTAATGAGAAACTCCAGTCCTTTTTTTATCAATTTTATTTTTATTTTTATATGAATACCTCACAAGAGTCCCAACTGCTCCCAACCGTCTGGAGCCAGTGAGACTATGACATTACCAATTTGTGAGGCTGAAGGTATTGGGGAGGGGAAGGAGAAGGGGAAGAGGAAGGTTGGGAATACCTGGCTATTCAGATCTGGTCACCAAACACGGCTAAAAGCCATTTCAAGCAACGTTTCAATTCTGAATGGTGGTCTTTCACCAGGGCGATACTGAGAGTATCTTCCACTCTGGAACGTGCGCAAATATACTATATATTATTTTTAAATGAATTAATTGTGAAACAACACAAATTAATTAAATAAAAATTACTTGCGCACGCCGGGATTTGAACCCGCGACCTTCGGATTCGTAGTCGAGAGCCTTACCCCTCGACCATGGAGGCCGTCGATCAATAATGATGTTCAAGCTTAAATACCAGTATATTTCGTTTTTTTTGTATAAACTTAGTACGTAATTTCATATTCCATTCAAGGTAAACCATAACTAAACATAAGTAATAAAATTATGTAACTTTTTAGAAATTATAACTGAAAGAATAATAATAGCATTGACCATTAACATTATCATAATTGGTTTGATCATGAATACTCCAATTTCGTTCATGAATAATACTTGTTTATATTGAACAACAATTATAGAGTTAAAGTCGCCCAAAAGAAGTTACGATTTTGCCAAAACTAAAAAAAAACATATTTAAAATATAAAAGAAAATCTATAAATAATTTTTTTCATACCAATCCAGAAACAAAATGCTCACGTGACGTCAGATGTTCCAAATGCAATGGTACCAACATAATACGGTATTCCGATGAGCTGATTTTTTATTCACTTTTAAATAACGATTTATAAATTCTACACATATATATAACACAAGTTATATATATATATATATATTCAGAATCGGCGTTTGCTGATCTATATGAATATATATTTTTAATCAATTGATAAACTAAAGTACTTTAAAACTTAAGACAAGATTTTTGTGCATAGTGCAAAGGGTAACAATTATTATTTTTATAAACAATAATTATTAATCTAAAACACTCATCCAAATTGAAAAAACCTTCCGAGCAAAGATAAATGTCGCCGGCAGGACTCGAACCCGCACCCTTCTAATGTCCGGTCAATTAAAGTAATTAAAGTCATTATATTTTTCACTGGATTTCCTTATTCGAAAAACCAGAAGTTTTGTTAAAAAAAGTACAAATGAAACAAACAAAATAATTTTAAAGTACCCTTGAGGTGATTTTCCCATGAAAACGGCGCTATAGAAGTAATCCAATTATTATAAACAATTTTTACAGTTTTTTATTTTTTTTATTTTTTATTTTAGATGCTCAAAAAATACCATACTGTTTTGTCTATCTTTAATCACGATGGATTTGTAATTTTCACTTTTTATTACACCACCCATCACCGTCATCATTTTATTTTTAATGATAATCATGAATTATTATTTTAATACTGCATTTTTTTTATTAAAAAAAGTTCTGCTAGGTACTTATTACTGCACGTGACAGCTGTTTCGCCTTTCGCGGCATTATCAAATCATTGCAAAAAAACTTTTTTAATAAATGAATCTTTTTTTTATTTTTAATTAAATGATTGCACGTAGTTTCATTATTAATGAAATTACATTAGATTTTATTATTAATTATATAAGTACAAATATTTCAATTACCAGCAACATTTGTAATTAGGTCAACGGCATATTAAGCTCTAAGCTCTTTCGAGATATTTGGTTGCTTTCAGTTACTTTATTCAGAGGGTTTCTATTTTTGTGGATTGTTAAATACGGCTTTACTTATTTTTTGAACTCTTTCTTGTTACTTTATTTGTTGAACTCTTCCGTTTTGTTTAATTGTGCATAAATCGTGAAGGCATTTTTGTTCCAATTCACTTAGCAAAGGAATGAGGGAAGAATACGTTTCCGTTTGTTTTCACTTATTTTTCTAACGGAAAATGTGTTTTTTTTTCGAAAAAAAAATAATATTATTAAATAAATGCGAAATAATGATTTCCATAGAAATCGACAGGATTTTAAGAGGAATATACAAACCAAATATATTGACACAAGCTGTGTGTCTTATGTCACCAC
This sequence comes from Halesus radiatus, assembly GCA_022606495.2. NCBI lineage: Eukaryota > Metazoa > Arthropoda > Insecta > Trichoptera > Limnephilidae > Halesus > Halesus radiatus. Next base: position 21,392 of record JAHDVE020009102.1, read on the forward strand.
GAATATAGGTAATAGTCATAAAATTCGCTTGGCATGCGTAATCTAGAAATGTTTGTTTTTAGAGAAAAAAGCGGATTTTTATTTATTTTGCGAAAAAATGTAAAAAGAAAAATTGTGTATCGAGGGAATCTTTCCCAAATAATCATAGCTATAAGGCAGTATTTTAAGAAACTTGTTTAATACGTGCGTTCAATATACTACGTCAACATTCTTGAAATGACCTTCCATTTGGCTTAAGGTCAAAAGCAATTTCGATATCTATAAGAAAATTCTAAAAAAATATATATTTTAAAGTGGCTACAAACTCTAACGAGTAAATGTAAATCGTTCTTGGGGTGATGTTAGTCACTAAATAGCGCTATTATTTATTAGTTTTAAGCCACTTTATATTATATATTATTAAAGTGGCTTAAAACAAAAACTTTTTTTATTTAAATTAAAAAAATACATTTTTGTTATATATAAAGGTTTAAAACAAATATACGTACAAATACAACCGGTTTAGACAAATTTGTAATTTTAGAAATTAGAAAAAGTGTTAATACTCAATTAAATATAATTAATACGAGTATTCAAATACTTTTTTTTAAATAGCTATCCCTTGAAATTATTTTCATCTTAATATTAATAATAAAAATAGTTTCTTTCTTAATTTCTAATATAAATTTGTTATTCAATGTTTTATAATATTTTTTAATTAAAATTTTTGATTAATTACTTCACCCACTTTAATATTTTTTTTGTTTGTGTTTATAATTTGTCTATTGTTGGTAGTTGTTTGTGTTGCTACTTGGCATTATTATTTTATAGTATTCTGTTTATTCCTGATTAAGAAAGCTTCGCTTTCGAAACATGTTGATATGTATGTATTATATTAATAAAGTAGTTATTACAAAGGTATTTTTAATTCATTTGACAATACATTTTCTTCATAAAGCTAGTTCAAAACTTCTTGGTGTTACGTATTGTAAACGAAGTAATCACAACAAGTCAAACGTTTAATAGAGGAACGCGCTCCACGGATGCAACCACGGTAATAATTGCATTAGCCATAGTCATGCAATTTGTAAATGAATGCAGTTTGCTTTCATTCCCGTACGCCTTATTCTTGATGCCTTTACCTCGTGTCGTACAATATGTGAAGGAGCAGCGCCTGTTAGTAAATGGATAATTGGCTCGTAGAACGCGCTACGCCCGCGCTCCGCTTCTAGCGGCGTTGAACCGTAGCAGAGTAGAAGCTACGAGTCTCGGTCCCGCGGCACGTCACCCCGCGGGGAGTCGTAGAGAGTTGGAACTTACGTCCATGTAATCGACTATATTGGGATCGTTGATTGATTGCTGCGCTCGATGTACTTATGCCCTTCTCTTTTTTTACTTTTATCGGTTCATTTAGGTTCAAGCGTAATATGAACGTATCAATGGAATTTGCAGAATAAATTGAAATCTTCTTAAAGTTTGGCTTATGGGTCTATTCAAATGGCTTCTTTAGTATATATAAACTTAACATGTACATAAATACGATGATTGTAAAGATATGGGCTATACTTTTTTTTTAAACATGTTTTATTTTAATGTATCTCTTTTTGAAACTGTCAATTCGTGGTTGAATTCAATTATGTAAATTTATTTAAACAATTTTAAAATAAAACAATTTTAAAACTAAAACAATTTTAAAACTAAAACAATTATAAACTAAAACAATTTTAAAACTAAAACAATTTTAAAACTAAAACAATTTTAAAACTAAAACAATTTTAAAAAATTTCTCTCTTTTTATTTTAAAGGTTTTTGAAACCAGATAAGGTTATAATACTAATAGAAACAAAATATATTAAATCATATTTCCCCACCCTAATACCCCAAAGATATATGTACCGTAGTTTAAGAAAAAAATGTTCTGAAGGTGGCCGTGATTGGCTGAAACCGGGCAGTTTAAAAAATAAAAATTTGGAAAAATACTTTTTAATTATCTTGAAAAACTATGTTTTTCTTTATAAATCCAGCTTGTGGCTCGTCGTTAATGAAGAGGATTTAAAAACGATTACACAACATGTTTTCAAAATACGCAGTAAATAATATATTCTTTTTCTTCTGATGTCTTTTTCTTTCCGGGGTTGACTACCATTAGGGCAAGTTTCTCCCTGGAGGCTGCAACCTGGAACAACTCTGTTAAATTACACTCGTACCAGTAATACAGAAATTACGGAGCCACGAAGTGTGATGTCTTCCTCTGCTATGTATTTTTAAACACTAGTAATTTTTTATATAACAATTTTGGTTTTTAGTAATTAAAAAAAATAGGTACCTAAAATTCATTCATCTTCCTCTATAATTTCGTTTTGTTATTTTTATTTATAAATGTGCAGATAAGCTCTTCATCCTTTTAAAAGAGAGTTTTTTCTGTCTTAAATAAATTTAAAAACCCTTTTAAAAAATTATTTAATGAAACTGGTTTTTATTAGTTTCTTTTTAATTTTAATAATTAATTAACTAGCAAGATGTCCCAGTAAAATGTCCAAAATGAACACTTCTTATCAGGCTAGTAAAATTGAAATATGAATTAATATGCACTGTTTTGTTTTTTCCGGTGACTGAAATAGTTGTTCCTCGTTGTAATTAAATTGATAAAGGTGTTTTTATTTTTATTTTTTATTTGTTCGTAATAAGAATTAGAAGCATGATTGCATATTAACTGTTTTTTTTAGTGTTAATATTTTAATTTGTTTCCAATTAATTTTCTCGCAAAGTCCTATTTTACACTAGGTTAAAAAAAATGTTGGATTGTGATAATAATGTATTTAAAAATAAATTTAATATAAATTTTTCTAACCTTCAGTTCATTGTGGAATTCCATTTTAATATTATGTAATGTAATTCAACACTCGACACATACTAACCCCACACTCAATTACAATCACGACATTCACCAACACAACACAAGAAACCACAACAACCTATGCCAAAAATACTTAGAATATATAGCTTACGCATAGTATAATAAATTACCCATCGATATTAAAAATGCAAGTCAATGTGCAATACTGTTTTGCAATTGAAGGGTATAGTTTTGGGCAGGAAGATATATTTTTTCTAAAGTCTAGTACGATTTTTAGTTTTGAATTAGTATTTTATTAATATTTTTCTTTCATAATTTGAATAATTGAATTATTCACAAGCAAGTGTTATGCAGGCACATTGAATTCTTCTGGTAGTCTTGTAGTTTTTTTAGTATATTTTTTTATTACGAGTTTATGAACAATTTATATGGGGATTCGACTAGCTTTATAAGCTGCTCCTCAATTGATAATCACATAGAATAGACTGTACTAATATGTAATACTAAACCATGCATAGATTTTTCGTTGATATGAAATGACTCATTCGTAAAAATATACGAATTAATTTTTCCTATTTTTCTTTATTGTATGGCAGATGTGATCCTTCCATTTAAGATTCTTATGAATAATTATTCCCAAATATTTAATTTTATCCGCATTTTGATCGACAGTGATTTGGACCGTATTACGTAAGATTATTTGTAGATTTGGAGGCATATTGTTAAATTATATTTCTAAAGACTTTTTTTTATTTGTCGTGAATTCTTAATGATTACAGACATGTGATTATATTGCTTAGATCCGTAATTTACTTACATTTTTTTAAAACTGGTCATAATTAAATGATTTTTCACAATTGCTCTATAATTTTGTATTTATGCACTATATATACATACTTATTATATATTAAATTATTAATTATTTTTTATTGAGATTTAAAAAAAACCTCATTTTAATATTTAATCATTTTAGAAAATAATATTAATATAACCCAAATGAAACATTAAAACGAAAAAAAAGGACAAAAAATAAAAAGATTTCAGTCGCATCTGGGACACGAACCCAGGACCTCTGCCTATCCGGCGCAACCGCTTAACCAACTTAGCTAATGAAACCAATAATATGGGATAAAAAATGGAAAATAATATTAACAAATCTTGAATTTGAGATATGATATCGATGAAGATGACATAAATTGAACTGGTGTGTGATTAAGTATTATTTATTTAAAATGATTAAATATTATATTACTTATTATTATCTTCGATTGTCTATTTAGGGGTGTTCTTAATTAAAATTACTCCCCCTGTGGGTGTACTATACATAATTTTTTCAACCTAAATTACAAGTTTTTAATGAAAATTCAACACTTATCAATCCACGTAACTTGTGTTATCCTTTATTGATGTTCAAGATAAAGCAAATAATAAGATCCTTTTCAATAAATGAAAATTAAATTTGTGGGATCCTTGGTTTTGAAAAATGTATCTATTTATCATTTAAAATAGTGCTACAAAACATTTTTTTTAAATTTAATAATTGGAGACTAGATTTAAATTTAAGTGAAAAAATTGCAGACACAGGTTTCCTTATTACTGAGATGGATAATTTTTCTCTTTAAAATATTTTCGCATTACCAAAGCATTTTCTTTTGAGTCTTTGTATTTAAATTAACCGTCCTTCGTGCATTCAAACGCTCTGCAAACCTAGAAAATAGTTTTTCATTTAGTAAAGTAAATTTATAATTCATCTTTCCGGAAGTATTACTCCCGCGTCCCGTGTTTTCTTTATATTTCCCTAACAAACCTAGTCTAGATATTACGATGCTCTCGGGGGCCTTGGGGCTAATATACCCCCTCTCGCTATCTGCTACCCGCTATCTACTACCTTCGTACTACCCTCCGCCTATTTATTCTTCAACTCCTTTAGCCGCCGGTTTTCAGCAGTTCCTCTCATTCCATTTGAGAAGAACCATACTGAATTACAGGGAAATGCATCACAATGGTCACCCGTTTTGCGGTCTTCGTCAAATAGATTAATTATTATTTTTTTATAAGTTAAAATTTTATCAATCATTTTGTGGTTCTACTTGAGTAGAATGTACGAGTATATCTCTCTTCGTTCTCATTGTGGAGACACTGTAAATCAACGCTTTGCATAAGTTTATTTATGAAAATACCAAGAGGTTTTAGTTTGCAAATATTGGAATGTGCAACTAACTAATAATACGTGCTTGCGAAAATTCCATCTAAACGAAGTTTTAGAAATTCGCAGGACTAAACACGATGAAAATATATCCATTTATATTTTCAATTATTGTCGAGCTCGGCGCACTTGTTAATGAATAAATAGAGCACTGCAAATGAATTGGACCGTTAGTGATTTTTGGTGCTGCGGAATTTGCTTTGTCGTTAAGATCCATGAATATAATGCAAATAACGTCCCAAAAACCCATTACTTTCGATGTTTTCATTTTGCAGATGTAAGAACTGGGGTTTCGTTATTTTTCCAAATTCACGGTTGGGGGATTTTTAATAATTCCTCATACTAAATACTTTTACAATATTAAATCAAATTTCGCAAGAATCTCACGGATGATGTGATCAACCCAGTGGGTACTGAATACACCCTTTAGGGCTTAATTCAGTGCTCACTGGGTTACCGTCTAAAGTTTAGGCGGCACCCGCGCCCGCTCACCTGTACCTGCCTGCCGTCTGCCCGCGCCGCTGGCTACCTGCTAGCTGGTGCCTGCTAGCCGGTGCCTGCTACCTGGCTGCCGGGTATTTGCGAGGCAAAGTTTTCCCATTATTTATTCGGCGGCTCTCTAATGGAGTCTTGTCAACCGTGAATTCACTACGACTACCAGAGCTACATTTAACTTGATTGTGTAATTTTTTCAATTTATTTTTCCCCTCTGGAAAAATATGTTTTATAATATTGTTTTGTTCTAAGGTCATGTCTCGCTTTTCTCGGTCTTGCAATATTATTTTCCAATTGCGAGTTTCCCTGGAACAATTACATGTGTGTTTTTTTTGTTCTATCATCTCTGAAGAGGTTTAGAAATAACAGCGTTTTAACGCAGGCCTTATATTATGTTAAAATATTTCTAATGCACCAAATATTACGAATGTTTTATGTACTTATGGCAATGTTTATTTTATAATCTGTGGGTTTTTTTTAAACACTCCAAAAACAACTTGTATTTCCATTCTCCTTTGTGATACGAGTGCAATCATCTGAAAATGTCTGGTGGAAAAAGAAAATGATCTCACGAAAGCAGCTTAACTCCTATCGCCAAACTTTGTTCTTTAATTGAGATTAATTTGTCATCATCACATTTTTTTATGTGAATACCGCACAAGAGTCTCAACTGCTTCCAACCGTCTGGAGCCAGTAAGACTATGGCATTCCTAATTGGGGAATGTTGTGAGGCTGAAGGTATTGGGAAGGGGAAGGAGAAAGGGAAGAGGGAGGTGGGGAAATACCTGGATATTCAGATCTGGTCACCAAACACGGCTAAAAGACATTTCAAGCAACGTTTCAATTCTGAATGGTGGTCTTTCACCAGGGCGATACTAAGAGTATCTTCCACTCATCACATGTCAGAATCATACGTAATTTTTGAGACAAAATAAAATACAGTAAAGTGATATTAGCTAATAATGTGTGTTATTCCCTTTTGCCAGTATTTACTGTGGATATGATGGAATATTCAACCCTTTCTATTTCAAATTCATATGATACTAGCTATGTGTCCCCTGCCTTACTCGTTTTTTTTTTGGAATAAAGTTATGTAGTTGTGAATTCTTTCTTATCTTTTGGGTACCATAAATAATTTGACATCGAAAGTAACTATCTCTAAACAAAGAAACATTCATTGAAATAATTTATTTCATTCCAAACATTTATTTTTTCATAATGTATCTAAATAATAAAGTTCTCAAGTAGGTACCTACTTGTGTTGTCCATCTTGAAAATATTCTACCCAAACAAACGTTATTCTTTTGAATATGTAATCTGTGGCTAACCATAGTGGTATATCTGTGGGCTAACCTCAATACAACATGGCGGGTTCAATGTTTTTTATGCTAATTTTAAAACGTTATAGCAACAGTTTTACTAATTGGATTTCATTCAAACTACTCTCTAAACCTTTCCCTCACTAATAAGAACAAACTCGGCGAAACTGGTCGAGTAATTTTCGAGAAAATCGAGGGCACACTAGCAATTTTTATATATAGAGAAGATTTTGGTTAATTAAATTATTTTTTTGAATAAATTAGGGTTAATTTAACAAAAAACCGTTTATTTCAACATTTTTAATTAATTCAATATTTGTACATACATTGCATAATTTGTACGCTTATTTCTTGGCGGCAGTTTCTTTCAGCCAAATCAGATTTATAATGGATTAAAAATACATATTATGTCGCCTTTGTTATTGTTTGATGGCTTGTAAAAAATGTGTATCATTAAGGTAAGGGGGAAGAAATGGGATAGGTAAAGAAAACTAAACAATTAACTAAGTAACCATCACGCCGCTTCTCCGCAGGGATAGGCTGAGAGGACGGACCGCCGAACAACTAGGTCTTGGCATACATTTCTTGCTTTATTAACATTCATACTTTCTTTTTGGTTATTGTGTCTTTTGACATGGCCCGACTCAAGTATTTGATTCACTTGTTCTTGCCATGTCGTCCTTAGGCGTTCCCAGCTTCTTCTTCCATTCACATTCGCGTCATATATTCTCCTTAAATTCCTTTCTTCGTTCATTCGCTCTACATCCCTAAATAATCTAAGCGTCCCTTTCTTAATATTATTTATTACGCTTAAATAAGCCTTGCATTTTTTTGTATATCTCAACATTTTCACACGATTTAACGCACATTCGCCTCATAGATCTCATTTCTACAGCAATCAGTCTAGTTTCATCCTTCCTCTGCCAGTTCGTACATCGGGGACGGTATGTCACCTCTTCTCGATGTCAGTTTTTCGGGGAACTTTTCTTTCATAACGCGTATAGTCACATTGGATGTATGACAGATTGCCCCATCCTGCTGCATTCAAGTCCTAGTCCATTCAAGTCCGTGGAGATTCTTTCAACATCCTGACATATTGTCCAGAAATAATATTGACAGATTTGTGTTTTATTTTAAGGTTTTCCTTGCTCCAAAATCTACACTTTTATTAATGAACATTCCCGTTCAAGTGAAAATGGACCAAGTCCGACAGCAATGCATTGCTGAAACCGGGGAAAATTCCAAGCATCGTGTCAAATCGAATCTTTTGGTTTTATTTCCTGCACCAATTGAATATAATTTCAATATTTGACACAAAGTTGATCCGGGTATTGCCAAAGCAGCGGATCGCTTGCTCGTCGACAAGTGTGAAGCTTCTCATACAGACTCATTAACTTGCGCGACACTTTCATCACTGTTCCATGGTCGTTTATTTTTTTTCCCTGTTTTACGGTTGAACCGGTGGCCTCGAACTTTTTGATCTGTTTTAGTTAAATTAACATTGGGACACTGCTTTACATTGTGCAATCAATAATGAACACGAAACAGGCGATGGAAAATCACGTAGGAATGTTTTACAGAGAATGCGGGATGTTCCCCTGAAAAGCGATCCATGGCGAATAAATTTCCAAGAACCGAGCTCCCGCATGCCGCTAGTCGCACTTCTCTTTCCTTCCGTTCACCCACAGAAGCGATTTCAAAAATGCTAACCCTAATGGCCCACCCTAATATATATGTAGAATTTCTTGAAAAATAGTAAAATTTTGACTATTTCTATTATTTTTTCATAATAAGCCAGATACAGGTACGGTATTTCGGGTAGGTTTCTTTATCAGTGAGTTAAGTACAGTTACCTTTTGACGTCTGAAATATGTTTTACAATATTCATGGCGCCCTTGGTCTGCTTGTACCGCGCGAGTGCCGCTTGTCGCGCGTGTAACCCTCCCAGTCAAACACAAACTTTCACATATTTTATTCATCCCGTTTGCGAAAGGTTTCGATTATCATAAACTCAACTTTGCATATTTGCGCGACATTTTTGCCTTCAATAAAAGCAATAATCTTTTTTCGTTTTTTTGTTTTTGTTTTTGTTTTTACGTAATATTTGCAAATACCTGCTAACTTTTCTATTCATGCTCAACAACCTTCTTTCTTATCAAATAATTGAATACTTGATGGAGTATAAATAAATAAGAAGAGTGGTAGATAAAACTGTCAATACAGTCCAACAGAAACGGGCGGTCCGTTTGATAGATTCGCCTATCTTAACAAATGGGTTGCAATCTTTGGAGCACAGACGTCGGGTGGGAATGCTGTCCTTGTTCTACCGGTATTTTAATGGAAGATGCTCCGAGGAACTAGCGTCATTGATCCCTTCGGCACCGGTGCATAGTCGGGAAACACGGCAAACGCGCGCCCAACATTTGCACACGGTTGACATTTGTCACATGAAAACGGGTCGCTTCTACGACTCGTTCTTGTGTTCAACAGCTCGGCTGTGGAACGATCTGCCGGCCTCTGTGTTTCCTCCATCCTATAACATGGGTCTCTTCAAGACCCAAGTTCACTCCTTCCTATCCTCTAAAAGATCCTCCACACAGCATCCCCAAAGATGATATAGGCCTTGAGGGAAATTATTTCCTCCTTGGTCTCCTGTGTGGAGTTACTGTAAAAAAAAAAAAACAGAATTTCGGTTCAAACTAAAAAAATACCTTTTCAGACTTTCATATCCCTAAATTCATTATTCTTATATATCCTTATTACACTTATCTTATTTTATTAACATTATTCGAAGTCTGTTACCTCAATATATCTCTTATCGGGGGACTAATCACATTTAGGAAGATAATCAAATCCCTGTACTGCACCATCCATCATAAAATTTGCTCTTCCTTTCCTAAAAACGAGCAATAACGTAAATAATTATAAAAATAAATACCAGAATTAACCAGCATCTCAAATAACAGGTGATTTCCAGTATTATATCATAATAGTGTAAAACTGTATATAAATTTTGCTAATAAATAGTGTTAATCTTAAGTGACCTCGTCAGGTAAGTATAGTCCTGTATAATATTATATGCGCATACATACATATTAATAACATGTATGTTTTAACGCGGCATCACGTTCATTGGTAAAATGCATTTTACATATAGTTTGGTATTACATATCGATGAACTGGTGGATGCAATATGTTAGCCATAAGTTGTAATGAAAAATGTTTATAGTTAGTGATAAGTTAGAGTATTGAAAAAAGACATTTGCAGAGCGTCCTTGAGGTGATTTTTTCACATAAACGGCGCTATACAAGTCGTCCAAATATTATTTTCATCAAAGTTTTATTTCTTAAATTATTAAAGGAATATTTCAGAGCTCTGTAACTCGTGATTAAAATGACGTTACGAGCGGAAAAGGGTTGCCCTGTAACAAGCGGCATATTAGAAAAGTCAATCACTCCCAAATCATCATAATTTTTTTAATAGGTAATTTTGAAGGTTGGGTTAATCATAGAATTACTGCTGCAGAACTTCTGAAGTAAATTAATATTATTATTATTTTAATTTGCGGGACGTTCTTTACTCTCAAAGGTTTCTCGGAGCTATTCAATTTCTCTCTTTATTTACCTTTCTTGTTGTTATTCTATGAATTTATCATAGAAAAATGTCCTCGCGACGTAATTTAATTACGCTAATGACGTTTTTATTTACAATTCAAAAGATTCCCACAGAGGAAAGTACTAGAATGAAGCTATTTCATTCGGTTTCTTTCGCTAACCGCTCGGCATTCTCAGCTAAAATGCATCAAGATCTTTAGCAGCGGCTCGAGCGTAACGAGCAAAGCCCTTTCAGCGCATAATGCTCCGCGGGCGCAATGAAGCTCAATAAGCAGAATAGCTCCCGAGTCCTTCGCGTCCCACTGCGAACCAACGTTCCGCCGCACAGTGTGGAAAATTCATCAAAATATAGCCTAAATGCATTATTTAAACGTGAACCTTTTTTGCCCTGGTCAATGTTGAGATTCGCAGAGAATGCTAGGCTGATGTGAGCGTAATGAGTAAGATTAAGAAACGGACGTTTATATGGTTTGGACGTGTAGAGCGGATGAATGTCAAAAGTCATATTAACAGAAGAGTATGTATAAAACGATGTATGAATGTGAATGAAGCGAGGAGTGTGCCCCAAGACCTATCCCTGTGGGGAAATGGCCTGATTGAGTATTTACTTACGTACCTTTTAACCACGGGCGGCTCGTGACATTTTGGTGTACTAAGTGCTGAGATTGAAAAAAACTGCACTATTGATGTTGTTGTATGTAGCCAGGAATGATTTAAAAAAAAATTGTTTAAAGATTTTTTAAGTTTACCAATTTGAACCCCCTAATAAAAACATTTTCATTTTTTTTTTGCTTGATTATAAAAAACATCTCTTCGGCTACATCAATAATTTTTTTTTTCAACATTCCTAAAGTGTCAGTTTTATCCCGATAGATCGTAATTTATTTGTCTTGTCACGCAAAAATTAAGAACAAACTCATTTTTTTTTTTGAACAAACTCATTTTGTTAAAACATATGAAATATTAATATTAGACTTACTTTCGGGCATCATCACATACAATCATTTCACAATACGCGTACTCGTGAGTTATCCAGCTATTATGAAATCTATACATAATCTTTCCCCAGTTTATAACCGTCCAATATTTAAGTGCATAGTAATAAAATTTGTTAAATCACAGTTTATTTCTGAATTAAATGTAGTAGAACAACACGCTGCAAACTGGACAACGCTCGTTTTTTTAATTTTTATATTTTCTCACTGTACCAAAATCTCACAGCTGATTGAACTCCCAATTTTTTTATAAAAACAAGAACATAAAGATGGTCACCTATATATTTCACAATACTTTTTTACCCGTGTTTTGACGATTCTGCCCCATTGTGCGCTTTGGTACCACGGCTCCACCGCCGAGCGTACATTATTATTTATTCCCTACGCTGTGTTCTGTACGCGGGTGTTCCTCACAATTGTAAACTAAATACCACTGTACATGTTATCCCAGAATATAACGTAAAGCCGTTACAGTCATTTGTCTGAAAGTGACGTCAAGCCATGGGCGCCGGGACAGCCAGCCCTGGGAATTGACGTGATTACGCTCGTACGTATCTACCAATGCGATTACGGAGCGTCCTACGTTTGTAGCACCGGGCACAGCGTGCTCAAAGGCCGGGAAAACCGAAAAGCCGACAATCCTCAGAATACTGTCAGAGTAGCGTCGGTTTACTTGTATGTAACGGATCCAGTGTCAACAACCGAAATACAATTTTATCACCCAAAATTCTTGCACATCTTTTTTGTAACTAGCTTATGTGTACCCGGCCTTGCTCCACATTAGTTATTTTTTGGAATAAAGTTATGAAGTTGTAAATTCTTGCTTGTCGTTTGGGTACCATAATTGATTTGACAGCGAAAGTAACAATATCTAAACAAAGAAACATTCATTTGAAAATTTTATTTAATTCCAAAAAATTTTTGTTTTCAAATTATATCTTAATAATAAAGTTTGATGAGTAGGTACTACTACCCACTTGTATTTTCAATTTTGAAAATATTCTACCCAAACAAAGTTTCTTCTTTTGAGTATGTAATCTGTGGCTAACTAGAGTGGTATATGTATGGGCTAACTTCAATTCAACATGGCGGGTACATTTTTATTTAATTTTACAACAGAAAAAAATACAATTCAAAAAGTCCAGATAAACTACTTTTTTGTAGTTTGTCTAACGGGAGCTTGATATTTAAAACATAAAATTTACAGACAAGGTTACAAAATATGTAAAACAAAACCATAAAAAAATAACAATATATAAAAAAAAACATAAAAGCCATGTGTAACAAGCTTAAAACATATTAATTTATAAATAATATTTCTGCAAAAATATATTTAAAAAATCAATAAAATAAAAACATAAACGAAAGCAATAAATCATAAATAAAATAATATTTCCTTATTTCTAATACAAATAGCTTCTTTCAGCTAGCCAAGTTTTCAATCTGTTAATTAATGGTTTTCATACTAATTTTAAAACGTTATAGCAATAGTTTTATATATTGGATTTCATCCAAACTACTATCTAAACCTTCCCGGCACTAATGAAAACACACTGTGCAATTTTAATCAAAATCGGTTTAGCAATTTTTGAGAAAATCTAGGACATACAGACAGACAGACAGACAGTCATTCATTTTTATATATAGATTTAGTAAATTGGTTATTTATCAAAACATGCACCATTACCGTCAGTTTATATTTTGTCTGGTATTTCATTATTCGGCTAATCTTTTGCTAACCGCTTTGGTTAGCCGATGATTGCGTATTCAAAAGAAGGTTTGTTTCGGTAGAATATTTTCAAAGTGGAAAACAGTCAACATAGGTACCTAATTAAGAAGTTTTTTTATTTTGATAGATTTTGTAATATAAATGTTTTGAATGAAATAAAAATTTTAAATTAATATTTCATTGAAGAAAATAATATTAACATAACCCAAATGAAAGATGAAACCGGACAAAGGGACAGAAACTAAAAAGATTTCAGTCGCCTCTGGAACTCGAACCCACGTCCTCTGCCTATCCGGGGCAACGCTCAACCGACTTAGCTAATAAGACCAGTTCAATTTGCGTCAACTTCTGAAAGCTTTTTAGTTATGTTAATATTATTTTCTTCAATGATTAAATATTACAATGAAGTTTTTAAATCTCAATAAAAATAATTATTAATTAAAAATAATATTTCTTTGTTTAGAGATTGTTACTTTCGCTGTCAAATCAATTATGTCACCCAAACGACAAGCAAGAATTCACAACTTCATAACTTTATTACAAAATAAAATTTTAAAAAAAAACAACTGTACTGCCGCAATGATATATTGCGGAAATACAGGGGAGGGGTAAAGTCTCCTGTCAACTTGCACTTTTTTATTCGACGTTGTTTAGCCTCGATTTGTTATGTTTATTTTATTTTAAAGCCCAGAGGACATTTACATTAACAGTACCTACATTTTTACGTAAATAGTACATTAGAAATGAAAAAAAAATGCTTCACAAGAAATAAAAATTGATAAAAACAGTGGTCAGGTATTTTTACAGATAAAACAACAGAAGGTTTATGAATGAAGTTGGAATAAGTATTTGATAGGATTCACAAAATTCACCGAATTCACGTTAATCATGTCAATATTATATAAGTATTTGTTTCCTATAGTGTGAAACCGCTATATCGGGAATATGCAATGTAGTATACGAATTGTTTTCGAAGCATATTGTGGTGAAGATATTATGATAGAGTTTTTTGGTCTGGGACTGTTTTATCGATTTGTGTACGAGTATTTATTTCATCTAGCAGGCAGCTTAGGGAATATTGTAAAGCGGAAAATAGCAAACAAATATGTAGGAGTAGAATTATAATGAATAAATCTCTATATTTAGATATCGCCGTTATATGAAACGTTTCTAGCAATATTGAAATTGAAGTGGTTTTTTTTTTGTTTTCTTTAAAATAGTTGTTGTAATTTCACACGTTTTCCTTTTCCAATTTCAAACAACACAACTGCATTTAGATCTCCAATCACTACAATTGCACAATCGCCCTGTTGTATTCGGAATGTCTATTTGTCATTTGTATTCAACTTTAAAGCATGGATTGTAATTATTTATTAAGAAATTTTGTATATTATGAAAACGCGACTATTTCAATGTACGGTGGTTTTATCTGTGGGACCGTGAATTTCATGACCCGCCACTGTGGCAAACATCGTCCTGTTCTGCGTTTAAAAGCTTGGTTTCAAATTGTATGGTTAAGTCAATAAGACGCCTTTACCGAGTCCCCAGTACATTTATTACAACCGTTTATTAACTACTCTACACTGCAGCCCGCGAAGTTTATAGAAGCAGTTCGAGGCTTTAGAACTTGGACGTATTTAAGCGACATACGCTTTGAGAGATGTTCAGGTTTATGTCCCACACTGCAGCCCGACAAATATACCATTTTATCGTGATATACATTATTTTCTGTGGGAATGCCTACATCAGCTTTGACTCATAGAAACAGTACAGTTTGAAATTTGCTTTATGGTATATATAGCATCGAATACGATCGTACTTGACAGTAAAGGCAAAATAAGATTATTTCAATGCTGATAGTCTCACTATCTCCAGTTGGGACTCAATTGTAGTTACTACATAATTTTGTTTGCTAATCTTCTTTTCTTTTTTTTCTTTTCACAGGTAAGACTTCAGCTTACGTCGGCAGAAATAATGAGCTGTAGTGATGAGATGTTGGTAAGTTTCTTATATACATACTATCGATCCATATTGAATTTTCCAGAATTTCATCTTAATATCACACATTGATAAAATGATGTATTTAAAAAAAAGTATTACTTTTAAATAAAACTAAAAAGAAAAAAATGACTATTAACAAATGCGAATATTCTCTTTGCTCCTTTCCGAAGCCGGTCGAGATTTAAAATAATCTTGTAGTCAACGATGTTTTTGTTGGAACTAACCCTTTTGTACGGTTTATCCAAAACTATCACCTGTAGCATTGGTTTTTTTTTTAATTTTTTTAATTACTTATTAAGTTAAAAGAAATACATAATTATTTCACTTTTTTTAACTACATAAATTATATTAATTAACTGCATATATCACATTATCTTAACATTACATTATATTATTTATATAACTTACACATTATTCCTATATTACACACTCTTCCTATTATACATTGTTATTTTGCTTAATTATTTTGAGATTGAGCAGTTTTTTTTTTAAATGTTCTCACTCGATTCTCCATTTTCAGGCTATCGGGAACGAGATTATAAATATACGAGTATACACCCTCATGGCCTATGTTTTTTTTACCACTTTCAGTATTTACTGTATTCGTGTACAATTTATTGTGTTGTCTTGTGAGCAGTTCGTTTTAGATTAATTGGCATATATTATATTCGTCCATTATTCTGATTTTCAGCAAGTTCATTTCTTAGTATAGCTTTTCTGAGTTATAATTTAAAAGTGTTTTTTAAACTTCGTTCTGTATTATTTGCAATTCGTTCAAGTATGTAATGTGTGTGGTTCCCCATATTTATATTACGTAATCTAGGTGGGACTGGATTAAACTAAACTGTTTTATTTTAATCGTGTGCGGGAAGCGCGACACTATATTCGCTTCTCACTCTTGCATACTACATACACTGTGGAAGCGTGAGGAGCTCAATTTTATCAGTCCGCAGTAGCTCTCGGGCTTGCTACCAGAGTGGACCTATGCCCGTTCCGTGAGCGTTGCCAGATGGTTTTTTAATGTTTTCAGCAAATAAATCTCAATTATTATAATTTTTTACTTCAATTATAATTATTTAAGGGGATTAGCTATGAATCTCTTATTTTTCGATTTAAAATCGCTAATTTTTTATCGTGTACTTACTACCCAACACCGGAAAGCCCGTTTTTATTTTAGCATCTTAAGGGAAAGGTTAATATCAGTTCAAGTACCTCAAAAATCAGTATCTCGAAATGATGTAATACGAGTATAAAGAAAATTGTGTCATATTCTCCTTTCGAATTTTATTTGCAGACGGCATGATTGATTACCGGATAACTATAACTTTTTGTAATGACATTTTAAATTCTCAAAGCGATTGAAATATTATATTGTATGAAATACTGCGTGGTTTGAAAAACTAAACCACCATACAAATCGATAAAACAACTTTAACAACGTTTACCCTGATAACGGTTTATCTTTGATCGATTTTAATATCCGTCATAAAATAAAATACACGTGCTTTTAATGCGCTTTGTAAATTGACGCGGCTCCGAACTGGCGGGTTGACAATAAAGCTTTTTTCCCTTTTACATTAATGAATTTTTAATGCGCGTACATTCATTATTTATTGATTATAAATTTGCTATCAATTTTTTATTCGTGGCATAGGCTTTTATAAAAAGCAATTATTATTGTAAATTGTTAAACGAAAGTCATGAAGCAAACATAATATATTATTGATCTGATTTAATGGCACGTTTTTTTTGTTGTTTTAAGGTGAATAAACCTCACACTTTTAATCCATCTTCTGACCTATAAAATAACTTAAATATATTCAAAATTTTATATTATTACAGATTGGCAAAATTCTACAAATGTCCATCAGTGGCTGTACGAGACGTCTAAGATCCGCACAAGAAAAATAGTGTACATATTTAAGCACCGGCACACAGGGACGCACGACTACGATTTGCGAATCCTCTTGAGAAAGGCGTTTGATAGTTTTCCAATGGAGATGTTGCTCCGAATGTACTTGACTTATAGCACCAGCCAGTATGGTCGGTCGCTGAGGTAGCGAGTGGTGACGTCAGCGGTTGCTGGGTGTGGAAGAATTTTCATGTCTGGTAGCGGCAGGTGGAGGTATCCAAGCGAGGACATGTTGTCCATTCTGCAGTTGAAGTGAAAAGGAGGCACATACCGCTGTGCGTATGCTTATTATAGAAATTTCGGCTCCGTATTGCGTTTTGTGGTGCAATCTTGACTTGCTATTGCATTTGTGGTGCAATCTTGATTTGCTATTGCATTTGTGGTGCAATATAGGCTCATGGCTCGTTGTTGTGAAATACTAACTCTCGGCTTGGTTATTGCATGTGTTGTGCAATAATTTATATTTGGTTATAAGAAATATGTTTTATGTATTTAATACATTTATGTGGTAAGCGCCCTTGAGGTGATTTTTCACAAAAACGGCGCTATACAAATCATTCAATTATTATTATTATTATTATCTGATGCTCAGTATTATGCTCATAGTAAGCGGTGAATTTTGAGATTGAGTTAAAATATTTTATCATCGCACACATTTTAAATGAGACGTATTGTAAACTAATTGAGAGATCCAAGTTATATGAAGCCACACGTAAACATCTTTATATCTTCATTTTATTTTTGATACACAATACAGGTTTCAATACATACTTCACATTTAACCCATTTATATTCGAGTAAAATCTTTAACATAAGTAGGAAGGTACTAAAATTTAATTCTTCTTAATTTTTCACGTTTTCCATAGAGATAGAAACGCTCACTATATAGCTCTGAACGTCATCCGGAAATGAAAAGTTACCTGTTATGGCAATATTTATGTTTTGTTACTATATCACAACCCTCACCCTCCTCCTCTAACCCTTTCCCATCTATTCATCTCCCCCATTGGCTTGCCATTGGTTTATACAGAGATGGCATCACTGAAGGGATGACCTGAAAGAAGTGAGTTTTGGGCGTGTTAGTGTGCCCGAAGCTCCTTTTATCCTTACTTCGGTGGAGCTGATGAAACATTTTCAAATTGCAAAATTCTTTATTGGTCAATATCAAAAAAGGAGTCAAGGGGTCATATTTGAACTAGCGATATCAGCTTTCTTTGAAAACTGTATAGATCCCACGTTTAGGGATTATCTGTTTCGGGTCTGCCATAGTCTACCTAACACCAGGCAGTGAGAAACTTGTATGGATTTCACACGCCATAAAAATAATTGATCAAAAAAGCAATCCTTAAATTGATAGTTCTACAGTCTACATGTCCGCTGTCTGCGTTGAAGTGGTCAGCGTCAAATCCTGCAGGCAATCAATTTCTATCCGACGCTGAATTCCTTCCATTCGCTGTCATTTCCTGTCCATCTCAAATAGTGATTGGTGAAGCTACCCCTAACTGGATCACCCCATTGACCTGTACATACGTACATATAGACATACGGATATACGTGCAGTCTGCCCGCAGATATTGGTTGTGGAAAGGCAGAAGGAGATAAGCCACGTGTACAAAATTTTACGGAAATTGAAAATCGCTATCCTCGTACTATAGTTTTATTTATATAAAAGCTGTTTTCTCTCCTTTTTTCCTGTGTTAAACTTAGAGACTCTTACTGATAAGTGCGAAAAACTGATAGATGTCTCTTTTTCCTTTTCCAAACTACGTACAATGTTGAAATGTCTTTAATTATAATTTATCGGACTTTTGTTAATACTAATTTTGAATCTGAATAGGATTTACAATTTAAAAAAGACTTGATAATTTTTTAATTTTTCAGGATAATAACAATAATAATTGGATGATTTGTACAGCGCCGTTTTTGTGAAAAAAGTGCGCTGTACAAATATTATTTTCAAGGGTTTATCTTATTATATACAAACAGATACAGACTGAATGCTGTAGAAATGAGATCTCCGAGACGAATGTGTGGTAAAACCATGAATGATCGTGTGAAAAATATTGAGATGCGTAAAGAATGCAAGACTGATGTAAGCGTAGTGATCACGATTAAGAAAGGGACGCTTAGATGGTTTGGGCATGTAGAGCGAATGAACGAAGAGAGGAGTGTAAGGAGAATATATGAGGCGAATGTGAATAGAAGAAGAAATCGGGGACGTCCGATGAAGACATTGAAAGATGAAGTGAATCAAATACTTGAGTCGGGCCATCTCAGAAGTCGGAATAATAGAAGAGAATGTATGAGACGTTGTATGAAAGTGAATGAACCGTGTATGCCATGATCCAGTTGTTTGGCGGTCCGTCCTCTCTGCCTACGGCGAAACGGCGTGATGGTTAATTAGTTAGTTCAGATACAAAAATATAATTTATTTTCATATGAAGCGGTAACTTGGTGATGTGACATTATAATTTAAAAAATAAAACAATTACTTTGTTTTACATCACTTTTATTTATACTTTAGCCGACCGGGTTTCGCTACTACCGAAGCTTCTTCTTCCGGGCAGTATACAACTAAACTATGAACTAAGATGCACATGTGTTATAGATTGATACAAACAGGCGGGTGAAGGGCCAAGGGTGGGAGATCAGCAGGTACCTGCTGACCTGGAAGGGTGTGTACTTTGTTTATTGGGAATAATTTAAGGATTGGACTTTTATTTAAATTTATTTGATTATTTATGAGTCTACTATTAGTGTTTTTTGCTTTCCTTATTTCTAATGCCTCTAAGTTATCCAGTCGAATTCCGGTTCCATTTTTATGCAGTAAACTAGTGCCTGTGTTTTTATTGAATGTGTGGTTTGTTTCTAAGATATGGTTAGCAAATTCGGAGAACCCATTATTATTTTGGCATTTTACCCGAATATTAACATTACGCCACGTTTTGCCTACATAGAACGCCGGGCAATCATAACATTGAAGTGAATAAATCCCCGAGTGGCCTAAACTATCTTCTTTATCTTTACTATTAATTAAAAATTTACCTAAACTATTGTCTGTGTAAAATGCTGGTTTAATCTCTGACGGAAGGTTTTTAATGATTTGTTGAGGAAAGTTATTGATATATAAAAATATACCTGAGAGGTCATTCCATATTATCACGTTATATTATAAATTTTTAGCTTGGGAAGATATGATTTTGTATGCACATGACGCAATATTAGAAAACACTGCGCATCGCAAGATATTTCAGTTAACATTATATTCTTATTTTTTATTGATATTACATTTATTATAAGGTCAGTCGCTAAAGAAGAGTTCATATTTTTTAATTAATTTTTGAAAAAAAATATTTTTCGGGTTTATAGTTGTTTACATTTACAAATATTTATAGTTATTTACAATGTGGCGGAATAAAAAAAGTATCAATTTTTATCTGTAAATTACTTTATGTAGGCACTAACCGGGTAGCTTCGCTGTGTTTCATTTATTAATTTTGATTTTCGCCTTCTGTGTGAGACAATTTTGAAAATTGTTATAAAAATACTGCTTATTCCTTTCCATCCTGTGCGACGTTCTATAAATTAATTAATTGTTTTTATATTTAATTCGTAGAACTCGTCGTCAGACGTCTAAAAATCTACAGTCTACCCTTGGCCGAGGAGCAGTGCACGCCACTGAATGCATTCCACTAATACATAGCAGTTGCGTGCAGTCCATACAGGCTGAACGAATATTTAAAGAAAATAAAATAATTTTTGATAAAAATGTATTATTTCCACAAATTAGTGAATATATTTTACGATGCCATTGTTCTACATAGGTAAATTGTTTCTATTTTACTAATTTATGTTTTTAATGCACAATAATTCATACTCGAACTTGAAAAACTACAAACAGCATGTGGTTATGCAGCAATCCCTGCGACTGCCAAGTAGGTGCCTAAACTGTGAACTTATATTAATTGTTTTTTATGTTTTAATTCGTTGAACTCCATTTAATTTTTTAAGTTCTGCAAGTATTTTAGTTTTTATTATTGAGAAAGCTGTTTCGGCGTTCGAGGATATTTTCAAAAAGTAAAAAAAATCATCAAAAAAATAATAATAACAATAATAATAATTTTAAAAATGTTAACATAAAATAAATATTTTGAAAGAAAACCACTCGCTAGTTAAATAACACTATCTTTAAGCATTTTATAACCGATAAATGGATACTGCAAAAATCTAAAACCGCGTGTTATTTATTCCCTTCTACCATTTCTCTGTCGATTTCGCAATTATTTTTCAATTTGGCCTTTAAATGGTTAAAGGGGAAAATAAATGTCAGATTTTTCCATCTTTATTTCATAATTAGGTAACACTAACCATCCTTTTGATTTTTTTATTGTGGGTCGACGAAGTTTTTACATCCTTAAGATCTCTAACTAACTAACTAACTAACCACCACGCCGTTTCTCCGCAGGGGTAGGCAGAGAGGACGGATCGCCGAACAACTCGATCTTGGCATACACTTCTTGCTTCATTCACATTCATACATTTTCTTCTATTATTCCGACTTCTGACATGGCCCGACTCAAGTATTTGATTCATTTGATCGTGCCATGTCTTCCCCGGCTTCTTCTTCCATTCACATTCGCGTCATACACTCCTTTCTTCGTTCATTCGCTCCACATGCCCACACCATCTCAAACCTTAACCTTAAGATCTCAAAAACCCGATATTCGATTATAAGATAAACGCATAAGTTTGTTTTTAACCATTCCGATTTAATATAATAATCGACCGGTTTCGGAAGTATCCTATATTATAAAATAATGACACACATATATGAATATTCAGGTGTTGGAGTGAGAGCCGACTAAGGGAGAAGCGGTAATTAGGGGATTTTCTGTAGGAACAAAGCGATTCACTAGAAAAATATCTAGAAGAAGACTATACGATAAATTTACTAGGTTATTCAATATACTAGAATTAATATTGACTGATTTTCTATTTTCAAGTGCTTCTAAATTATCTAATTGTTTACCATTATTATTTAAGGAGAAGAATTTGATCCCTTGATATTAAAAATATGATCTATTGAAATGAGATGATTGGCAACTCCGAAAATTCATTGTTATTTAAGCGTCTCAAATGCTTCGTGATTCTGATATTAATATTACGGGATGTTTTACCTATGCAGAACGAAGGACAGTTATTGCAACATAGTTTGTAAATGCCTGAGTGCCTTAATTTATGACCCGAATTTTTAGTGTTTTTTTTTTTTAATTTTTCTGTTTAGAATGCGGGTTTAATGCCGAAAAACAATTTTATGATTTTATGTTACAATTATGGCATGTCACAAACTAAACGCTTTTTTACAATTATGTTGTATATTTTTACTATTTTTTTTAATTATATTTTCGTTTCCTGTATGCTGTTTGTTTTTGAATTCAGGTCTTTATTAAGTAATCATTTGACGAAGTTTTTTTTATGACATTATTTGAATTTTTTTCCCACATTTCTCTCCCTCTTGTCTCTTGTCTGAAACACATCCGTCATATGAAACTTTATATAACACTTGCCGAAGATAAATCTCACATTAAATTCACCATAATCACGGAATTCAGCATCACTGTCTGAAGATGACTTTAAATAATCTTTAATTTTCTGCCTTATCCTACCGAAGTATCGCCAGACAGGAAATTAATAAAACGGTAGACACATAAAATGTCTATTAATTGATAAACTAAAGTTCTTAAAAACTTAAGACAAGATTTTTGTGCATAGCGCAAAGGGTAACAATTATTTTTATAAACAATAATTATTAGCCTGAAACACTCATCCAAACTGAAAAAAACCTTTCCGAGCAAAGGTAAATGTCGCCGACAGGACTCGAACCTGCACCCTTCTGATTGCCGGTCAGATGCTCTACCGTTGAGTTACGTCGGCTTATCGCAAACCCTTAACCCGTTAACTTGGCGGGTTTGCAATAAACCCGGCGTAGCTCAGCTTTGAAAGGCAGATATTCAGGCTTATATTGTTTATAAAAATAATTGTTACCCTTTATAATATTATTTATCTCGGCCAACCTTACTTTGCGTCTATTCTAAAACACATATATAAATATATGTTTTTGTTTTTTTAATGTTTATATAACAGAATTCGTTCTAAAACTTTAAGATGAACTGAAATGTTAGTGCCTGTATTCAGTGTATTCAAAAGGTTAAACATAATGAGGTTACATGTAATTTGTTTATATACCTAGTAATGAGATGTGCCTTTGCGATTATTATTCCAATACAAACATGTTCATAGATTACGTCAATAGAAGGTTATTCAGTATTTATGCCAAAGGAATCATCACGATTTAATACAATTTAACATCAACAGAAATTCTCATGGAACGTAATTTATTGTTATTATTTTTCGTTGAGATGTTTTGCTCTGCGATTTTCATGAATATCGTTGAATGGGGTCAGGGTCTAATTGGACATGCAAACCGGATCCACGACATGAGTATGGTTTTGAGGAAATATTTTTTTTCCTAATGACTGACAAACTCTTAAATAAAGGGTACCTACGATTTATGCGGAATTTTTTGATAATTGCGATCGTTTTTTTTTTTGAGTTATACATTTGTTTTAAATAATTTTTACAAAATTTGCTTTTATCTTTTTTCTTTAAAATTAGTGTCTCTCTAGTATGGGCTTCTGTAATTTGACCCCATTACTGATTTTTTTTAACTTATGTAATAATTCCGTATTAAGTGTCTTTGTTTTTAATTCCGATTTCCATTAAAAAAAAAATATTATATAAATGTAAAAATCTCATAGAATATAGAATTTTATAACTAACTAACTAACCATCAGGCCGTTTCCCCGCAGGGGTAGGCAGCAGAGAGGAAGGACCGCCAAACAACTTGATCTTGGCATACACTTCTTGCTTTATTCACTTTCATACAACGTCTCATACATTCTCTCCTGTTATTCTGACTTGGTCCGACTCAAGTATTTGATTCACTTGATCGTGCCATGTCTTTCTCGGTCGTCCCCGGCTTCTTCTTCCTTTTTTATTATTTTGTAACTAAATCGGTTTTACCGGTAATAAGTACTTAGTTTAAACACGGTCGACATTAGAATTGGGTGGGAGTAAATAAAACCATAAAAGCAAGTCGTCGCAATAGGAATTTACCGCAGTTTGAAAATGGCTTTGAATGCCGAAACAGCTATCACAATAATAAATAGTAAAATAGTTGCAGGACTTAATAACATTGTTAAATATGATTTACTTTAAATTTCTAAAAAAAATATTCCGTAATTTATCTCGTGCCAAGAAGACTTAATTGTTAATAATCTTAACGTTAATACATTTTGTTTTAAATTTAAATTAACGTTATGTATTTATTATTTCGTACGAATTTTATAAACACACACTAAAGTTCCAGAGTGGAAGATACTCCCAGTATCGCCCTGGTGAAAGACCACCATTCAGAATTGAAACGTTGTTTGAAATGGCTTTTAGCCGTGTTTGGTGACCAGATCTGAATAGCCAAGTATTTCCCCTTTTCCCCACCTCTCCCCCTTCTCCTTCCCCTCCCCAATACCTTCAGCCTCACAACATTCCCCAATTGGGAATGCCATAATCTCACTGGCTCCAGACGGTTGGGAGCAGTTGAGACTCTTGTGCGGTATTCATATTAAAAAAAAGTAAAATATTTTTTGATACCACAAAAATGTACGTGGAATACGAAAAACTGGTATTTACATAATATGTTTACAGGGATCATTATTTTCGAGAACATCGTTTTTCATAATACCCATTATAAATAGAACCTATGCGACTTGTATCTGTTTTGAGATAAGAATTTTTATACCTTCCTTTGGAATAACGCAACAGAAATCCTGAAAGTGCTTTTGATCCCACTAACTTTTTTGTTTGTTTTCGTAAACTAGATTCAAACTTCATGAATCTTTTTTGTTAAATCGCAAAGCACACTGTGAAAGTTTTGTAATATTTTGCACGACCATATTTTTATACTACGGTGTAGTCCATTTTTCTATGAAATATGAAGAAAAAAAAATATAATCGAATTATGATTATCATCAGGAACCGGTTTTATGTTGAAGTTGATATATGCCGCTAATTAAAGCATGGTTATTCTGTTTCCAGATCTTCTCCAGATTTTTCGTATAGATAAACAGAGATGTTTAAATGCTTCTCTCTTGAAACATGCAGTAGAGACCATAGTAATGTGTTCAGCCGTAAAATATAAGTTTATTTTTTTATAAAATAATACAATAACTTTGTTTTACATCACTTTTATTTATACTTTAGCCGACCGGGTTTCGCTACTACCGTAGCGTCTTCAGGGCAGTATACAACTAAACTATGAACTAAAATGCACATGTGTTATAGATTGATACAAACAGGCTAGTGAAGGACCAAGGGTGGGAGATCAGCAGGTACCTGCTGACCGGGAAGGGAATGTACTTTGTTTATTGGGAATAATTACATACCATTAAGAATTCGTTTACCCTGATTGATGACCTTAAAAACTTTCATATTCCTAAGAGTGCAAAATTAGTTTCATTCGATGTCGTTAACCTCTCTCCTAATATCCCCGTAACAGAAAGCATAAACATATTGTGTAAATTATTACAAAATTCCATATTACCTAAAAATTTCGCTAATGATCTGTCTCACCTTTTTGACATTTGTTTAAATCAAAACTATTTTCAATTCAATCATGTGTTTTATCAACAAAAAGAAGGGTTAGCTATGGACGCCCCCGCGTCTCCCCTTATTGCTGATATATTTATGGACTACTTAGAGAATCATATTTTGAATTGTAAATCTCCCCTACTAAATAACGTGCCTTTATGGAAGAGGTATGTCGACGATATTTTATGTATATGGACAGGTACGGAGCGCCAACTTAACTCCTTTTTCCTACTAATAAACTCCTTCCATAAGCAAATTAAATTCACCGTGGAAATAGGAATAAACACCACTTTAAATTTTCTAGACCTCACGTTATCAGTTATAAACAATAAAATAGATTTTAAAATTTACCATAAACCCATTTATACAGACATAACTATCCATAACACCTCAAATCATCCAACCTCCTACAAACATTCCGCTTTCCACTCGATGATTCACCGGTTAGTTACGGTCCCGTTATCAAATGCTAATTTTTCACTAGAACTATCCATAATTAAACAAATTGCAATAAATAACGGTTATCATGAAAACTTAGTCATTAACATACTAAATAAAAAACTAAAAAAAATGTCGTCAAATAAGTTTTTATTCAACAGTACCCCCCCTAATAATAATATAACAAATAATAATAATCAACCGTACCAATGGCGTAGAATCTTATATATCAATAACTTTTCCCAACAAAGCATTAAAAACCTTCCGTCAGAGATTAAACCAGCATTTTACACAGACAATAGTTTAGGTAAATTTTTAATTAACGGAAAAGATAAAGAAGACAGTTTAGGCCACTCAGGCATTTATTCACTTCAATGTAATGATTGCCCGGCGTTCTATGTAGGCAAAACGTCGCGTAATGTTAATATCCGTGTAAAAGAACACTTAAGATGTCTAAATAATAATGGTTTCTCCGAATTTGCTAACCATCTCTTAGAAACAGACCACACATTCGATAAAAATACAGGCACTAGTTTACTGCATAAAAATGTAACCGGCATTCGACTAGATAACTTAGAAGCATTAGAAATAAGGAAAGCCAAAAACACTAATAGTAGACTCATAAATATCAAATAAATTTAAATAAAAGTCCAATCTTTAAATTATTCCCAATAAACAAAGTACATTCCTTTCCCGGTTAGCAGGTACCTGCTGATCTCCCACCCTTGGCCCTTCACTAGCCTTTTTGTATCAATCTATAACACATGTGCATCTTAGTTCATAGTTTATTTGTATACCGCCCTGAAGAAGCTACGGTAGTAGCGAAACCCGGTCGGCTAAAGTATAAATTAAAGTGATGTGAAACAAAGTTATTGTTTTATTTTATAAATTATAATGTCACATCACCAAGTTACCGCTTCATATGAAAACATAAGTTTATTTGTTTACATATATCAGATGTCATTGTGATTTATTAACACCTTTTCAATTTTTGTGAAGTGGGGCAGTAGGTATTATAAAAGGAAATACGAATGTGGCAGTTGATAAAAATAACTTGTAATCCTCTTTATTCTCACTGATTTAAACGCACTGTTTCCGCATTTCTGAGGGCCTTTTCCAATATGGGTTCACAGTTCCAAAGAGCAAAAAAGTTTTTTTTTCTTAGGTGTGTTTAACAGTGAACATAAAATAATTAAAATAATAAATCTGACTCTTCAGATTATTTTTAGGTCAAAGTTACGAAAAATAATAAGAAACCAAAACAGTATCGAAAAAAAAACTTGACCTGAACCCCACCGAGAGCATGTTCTATGAGATGGTCATTGAAATGACTGCCGAATTCGTTGTCATAGGAAAATTTCAGAGAATACAAAAA
Source organism: Halesus radiatus (assembly GCA_022606495.2). NCBI lineage: Eukaryota > Metazoa > Arthropoda > Insecta > Trichoptera > Limnephilidae > Halesus > Halesus radiatus. Next base: position 49,019 of record JAHDVE020009102.1, read on the forward strand.
AAAAGGTGGTGAAATCCATGCCAAGACCTATTGAAGTAGTTATTAAAAATACAAGGAAGAACAACAGATTGCTGATTTATCTATTTTTTGTTAAATCTTAGTTTTATCTTACTAAAATATATCATGTTTAACTAACTAACTAACCATCACGCCGTTTCTCCGCAGGGGTAGGCAGAGGAGACAGACCGCCAAACAACTCTATCTTCGCATACACTTCTTGCTTCACTCACATTCATATACCGACTCATACATTCTCTTCTGTTATTCCGACTTCTGACATAGCCCGACTCAATATTTGATAAACTTGATTTTGCCATGTCTTCCTTCATATATACATTCGTGTCATATATTCTGCTTACACTCTTTTCTTCGTTCGTTCGTTCTACATTCCCGAACCATCTAAGCGTCCCTTTCTTAATCTTGTTCATTACGCATACATCAGCCTTGCATTCTTTACGAATCTCATCCACACATTCGTCTCAGAGATCTCATTTCTATAGCATTCAGTCTACTTTCATCCTTCGTCTGCCAGTTTCATGCCTCACCGCCATACATCAGGGTTGGTATGAGCACTCCATTGTGGACTTTTGACAACTTTTTGTTTGCGCCAACCATCTATAGTTGTTCAAATTAAAATCGTGTTTAGTTGTTCAAATTTAAAAAAAAAACCTGGTTGCTAAAAACATATATATTTTTTTTTAAATAGTTTTTAAAGTAGTGCGATATTTTAAAAGCTGTGATGTCTCTTTATAATATGAAATTAAAATGTATCGTTAAATCACTACGAAATCTGATATATTACAAATAAACTGATTTTTTTAAGGTGAACACATTTTTGTGGTCGCTACTGTGCTCGTGTGTGCTTCTTGGTTCATTCAATGTCATACTTCATCTCATACACATTCAGTTACTGATTTACGAGTATCACTTGATTTTGACGTATCTTTCAGAGGCGTCCTAGACTTCTACTTCCATCCACTTGCGTGCTATATATCATCCTCCTGACATTCCTTTCTTTGGCCATCTTCCCGCACGTCCAAACTAAGCGTATCTTTGATTATCTTGTTAATTATTCGTAAATCGATCTTGCGTTCTTCGTTAGACGGTCGTACATGATTTAAGAACACATCCGCCTAAATAATATTTCTATTTCTACTACGTTCACATTCTGCATTCGTCCTTTCCCTCCTAGTTGCATTCCTCACTTCGACACATTAGGCATTAGAAGCCAATTGCGAAATTCTTCGCTTAACTCAATTATCGTGCTTTATTAATCCCATTGGTTGAATTCGGCTTACGCGTTTAATAAAATTTTCAGGATATTTTATTTGCACTTTTTAAATTCAAATATGTTAAAAAAAACATGTATTTTTAATCCAACTATAATATTAGATATTCTAACCAAACTAATTATATTATTCCAACAACAAAAACCTCAATGGCGCAGTCACAGTTTAATTTCCTTGCTCCTAAAATCTTCAATAATTTAACAATTGAAATAAGTCAATAGCTAAATACCACAGTTTCAGGAAAGCGTTTGGGGATTTTTTGATTAGTGAATGTGATAGCCTGTTTTTCGTTCTCATATAGAAGTGTTTCTACTGTTTATGTGTGTGCGGATATATGTGAGTGTATGCGTATGTGTATGTATGCATATGGATTTGTGAATATGTATATATATGTTCGTATGTTTTTACGTGTGTATGTATGTACACACTTATGTGCACATGTGTGCATGCATGCACACATATAAAAAAAAAGAATAAAAGTTATGCATATTTTTATAATGTAATCCTTATGATTTTCTCCTTTCTATTATAATTTTTCCAAATTTTAGTATGTTTATATTTTAAATCCATATCTTTACACTGGTCTTCATATAAAGTAATTATACCCTATAGGTCACCACGAAACAGGCAGCGGCCTAGTATGGTGATTCAATGTATCTACTCTATGTAAATGTCGTAATTAAATGTAATTTATTTTATGAATAAATAAAAATCTATATAAGTAGTTCTATGAGGACCATTAAAAATAGATTTTTTTCTCACTATTTTATATCTATTATTCATCTAATTAATCCAAAGGTTCTAAACACCGTAATTAAATGATGCAACAACTTGATTTTGATGATGCAATTAGCCAATGTCATGGTTTTTACCAGAACACCTTCACCAGCCGACTGTCAGGAACAGGTTGAGGAATTTATGATCTAATTCGTGATGTCATGGTTATGATCTGATCATTGCTGTATTATCAAATACCCTGCAGAAGTCCGCATACCAAACTAAATAATTATTTCTAATTTTGAAACTGTCAATTCATGGTGGAATTCTATTTTAAAATTAAAAAGGATGATTTTCCTTTAACATATCCATTATACTGTAAGCTTACTTGTATGCATTAATAGTATCTAAAATATTAATGTAAATAGGAAACACATAATAAAATACCAGGGTAAAATGTAACTATAATATTTTATAGCAAACATTCAAGGCGAACTCTAAGGAGGATATTACCCTGATGTATATGTATTATAACTAAAAAAATATTTTAAAATCGACCCATTAAAATGTACCTGGTTACCCGTAGTTTATGTACAGGATAAAAAACTGCTATAAAATTCATTTTAGCAAACAAGACGGGAATTACAGGGAAAAAAAAAACAGAAATCTGTTCAAATAAAATCTGACACGAATGACTTTATATAATTTTTTTTAAACCCATGGATTCAGTAATCAACCACACTGTAATGCATCTTCCGGAGGGTAATAAACCAACCCGAAGGTAGTTTTAAAAACATTATAGTTAAGAATCACCGTCAGCAATAAATCAAATTTCAAGTTATAAATAAAAACAATATTACAAAGCAATGGGACTCACTCCTGACATCGATGCTATATATTGTTATGTAACAAGATTAGCTACAATTTAATAGAAGATTCTAGCCGCGTGTGAGGGCACATAGCTACTCGTAAAAGTGATCCCGATTTTTGACGCAAGGGCTACACTTGCGTTGCAATTGGCCTACGTGACTTAACACATAAGCCAGTACGAGAGAGCGACGGCCATCTTGGCTCCACTTAGATTCCGGCAGCCAAGCAGTGAGGTGGATGCGGCGTCCCCTTTGGGCGCGCAGCCACTCGCTGCTTAATTTCTGGCATCTTTGCCGCCATTGCGTGATGTACATAGTGATCTCGTTGTCTTTGGATTAAACTTAAATATTAAAGCCAGTGACCGGTGCATTAACTCGCTGTGTCCTGCCTGACGTTGTACGTGTGAGATACATAGACCCTAAACATTACATCTTTTTACGCTAAAGGGATCGTGACTCCCGTCGCTGACCACACCTCATGTAAGCAGAATTGTTTCAACCTCTTTTATGTTTTGTAATAACTGTACCCTTTTGAAAATCATGCCCGATTTGAGATTCACCAGAGAGAGAGAGAGATTATCAAGCCTCAAATTAGATTAGATATTGCCCCCTTCTTGTGAACCCCGTATGTAATTACCTGTAAATGTTTTCCCTATAAAATAAACCCTGTCCAGAAAGCACGCATCTTTTCACTGGTAGCTAGTTACCTTACGATATAAGCCTGCGGCCGATCTGCGACTTTGATACAGAGTTGTGATGCCTTTACCAATTGAGCTTACCTGGTGGAACCTGAGATCAGCCCCGCTTCTGGCCTCGAGGTGAGTTTAACTGCCTTCTTTACACTAGCGACCAACGTGGATGTTATCGAGTCCTCCCCTCTTTACACCGTCGCTGTATCGTGGGGCCATATTCCCTTCTTTACACTAGCACCCAACGTGTCCTTCTCCCCCTTCTTTACACTGACGGCCAACTTGGGGCCTGTATCTTTACAATATATACCATATATTTAGTTTCAATTATGCCACTCTAACGATGCCCGTGATAGGTTGAAAGCGGTCAGGTCGAAAATAAGTAAGTGGAAAAAGTTACAATTGTTTTTTTTAATTAAAAAAATCATTTGTTTTGCATCATATTTATAAAACATTAACTTGACGGCACTTTACAGAGCTTACAGATCTAAATCTGTAAATAAAATAGACGTAATTGAGTTGGTGGCACTCAATGTTTTTTAGTTCATAGTTCCGATGTCGTGTAATTTAAATTTTAATATTTACATTTAATGTAAAATATATTTATTTACATTGAAATAATACCTATTCCAACATCATTGAATTTGTTGAGGTCAATAATATCAAATGTCTCTGAGTAAAATCACTCTAAATAAAGTTAATATTTGCGGACGTGGTCTAATTGTGAAGGTCAAAAATATGTTTTTTTTTCGTAGTTATATTTTACGTGAAGACCCACTCTATTCTGTTTTCTGTATCTATGGTTTCACCAAATTTTCAAATTGAAGAGTTCAACATATATTACATTTGTATATTTATTTGTATATGTTATTTATCAGAGACGAAAAGAAAATCCTCGAGGATATGAAAAGAAAAATTTGAACGATATCCTGGGCAAGTAATCTTAAAATTTTTCCACGTTTGTATCACAAAAGTGTGAACATATCAAGCTATTTTTGGACTCTGATGGTTCTGTCAAATGAGAGTGACGTTTCGTGTTGATTTTTTTTTCTATAATTTCCAGACAGCGAATTTTATAAATTTCTTGATGGCAGAGCTTACTGTTGAAATATTTTTGCTTCTGCAGTACACCGTTTTCATTTATATACTCGTATATGTAGATTAAGTACTTGAAATCTTTTCTATGTTTATGGTTTAATCTTAAACCTTTAACTTAAAACTATCTGCAATAAATTATTAGTATTATTTATTAGAGTTCATTGATTTTAATTACGTGCATAAATTTAATTTGGTTCCCTATAATTTTAATTGAAATTGGCCGGTTAACTCATTCACTGCCGATCACTCCCTCTCATGGGGACCAAGTCAAATTACCTTTTTTACGTGCAAAAAAAAGGCATTTATTTATTTATTTATTTAAGGAGAAAATACAGATGCAGGCAGTAATACCAAAACAATATATATATTTAATATCTGGAGAACTCGCCTGCATCCTATCTATTTCTCACTGATTAATATGATACAGTTAAAAAAGCCTTTAAAATAATATTTAGACAGGTTAAGGAATTGTATTAACACAGACACACAGAAACAATTTGAAAAAGTTCACAATATCTAAATAAAGTAACAGAAGGTAAATAAAATTTACAAATAATATTTACAAGAATGTAAAGGGAAAAAATAATGATTAAATTGAAAGTATTGTTATTCAATGAAATAATGAAAAAAGTACACAATGCCTAAACACTGTTCGTTGAAGTTTGTTTGTTTAATATTCTTATATGAAAACAGCATTCAGTTTTCTCTTAAAAGTACTGCGTGTATCGAAGAATATATCGGGATGCATCAAAGTTTGATTTTGATTGAATAACTCCCACATTCTTCTGATTGGATCCCTGACACCAGCATTTGTGCGCGTCCGGCTAATATGGAATAAGTCGTTAAACGTGGATGTTCTGGGTGTTATTTTGAAGTGTCATTATGTCAATCTTTCACAGATGGCAGCGAATGTATATGTTATATTTTATCCACTTGCTAGCTATATGAATATAGGATCAAAATTGTATGAACATAGGTTCATGTAGGTTATAGTATATTAATTGTTTTTGTGTTTAATTCGTAGAACACCATTTAATTTATTTTTTTAATTTAATGTTAATAATGTTATTATTAAGTTCTATATAGTAAGTGGATTTAAAAAAAAACAACAACAAAAAGGTGGCATACATCTTACGTGGTACAATGTCGGCAGCGAACGAGTTAATGGGCCCACATTGCCAACACCTCCCTCAGTAATTATCTCACCATGAACTGTTGGCAGAAATTTTGTTTACGCATTTCCTGAAAATATTTTTAGGGTAAGTGCCGCAGAATGTTTTTCCGGGAAAAAAAATAAGGGTGTTTAATGATCATCTGTCAAAAAAGTTTCCCCGATTGAAGATTGCGAGTATGTTTACATGCTTGCCGTATTTATTCTATCACAAAGTTACCTCTCGCAGTTTAGTGAAACGACATTATTTGTCATATTGGACTTTACTTAAAAATCTTCAATTCGTTTTTAAAAACTGCTTCCACGATCGGAGTTACCTACTTACCTCTTTCTAGGCCTCTGCGATAAGAAAAATAGCTTTCTTGTTTGTCAGGGTGTTATCTGCTACTTCATTTAATTTTAATATTATCTTCGAAAGTTTTAATCAGGGCTGATTTCATCTTTGTGAAAGCTGGGTGGAAAGTTGGTTTGAAAAGAGAAAGATCTGAGCACGGGTCTGAAA